>VRLP01003836.1:0-57689 GCA_009660295.1 Lophius piscatorius | reverse complement strand
CGTCTTAGGAAAGTAACGTGTCATCATTATTATTATTATTGTTCCTATTTAATAGGCTTTGCTATGCAGTTAAATTAATGTGGGCTTATTATCTTCATATTAAAACATAATACCAACTAGTTTTAAGAATAGTGGAAGTTACATTGTTTTTCTTCCCCCATTTGTGGCGCCCCCGGAATGGACAGAGCCCTTAGCATTTGCCTATACTGCCTATGCCACGGGCCAGCCCTGCTGACCAGATGTTTCCAGATGCTGCTTAATGAAGGTTTTCACCTCTGCCACATCAGTTTTATTCTCTCTACGCCAGAGCTTCTTCTTGCTCAAAATCCTTTCAAGAGTGCGCTTGCTCAGCACTATCCCATTTACATCAGAAAGCAAATTAGGTATTTAATTAGTTGTAAAGCCACACCTTAAGTAATCCTCAATTAACTTGCAATCCATTTGTGTCAAATTGAAAAGAAAAACATACCAAAGCTGCTACTCAGTTGTATCAAAGTATAATACATTTCGACTTTTTATCTCATAATAATGACTTTTTTTTATCTCATAATTTCTTTTTATCCTATATTTTCTTTCTTCAACTGGCGGAAATGGACCGCCGTACTTTTATTCATATATTGTACTTTTTTCTTTTTTCTTTCCTTGGTCTAATCTGTATGGAAGCACTTTGCTGTCATGCCAGAAAATAAAAACATCTCAGAGTCAAGTTATAATGTAATAATTCCATATCAACTCCCCTCCTCCACTCTACCTACTGTGTCTACCTACTCACAGTTTGAGATCTCCCAGCCTATAAATTGGTTCCCAGAAATCTCCCAGCAAGAGGTTGTGGATATCATCAGGACGATGAAACCCTCCACCTGTGCCCTCAACCCATTTCCTACAGCCCTGGTGAAAAAATTCAACTCTTCCATAAGTCCCCTGATCACCACTGTAATAAACCACTACCTCCCGGCTGGCCATCTTCCATCTGCTTTAAAAAACGCCAAAATCAGATCATTCCTCAAAAAACCCACTCTTGATCCAGAAGTTTTTGCAAATTACAGGCCCATGCCAAACTCCCATTCCTCTCCAATGTACTGGAAAAAATAGTTGCAGCCCACCATCCAGGACCACCTCAAATACAACAACCTCTTTGTAAATTTTAAGTCTAGTTTCCGCTCCGCCCACAGCACAGAAAAAGCTCTGCTTAGAGTCACGAATGACCTACGGATGGCAGCAGATGCTGGTTCACCTTCCCTCCTAATTTTCCTTGATCTGACTGCTGCTTTTGATACTGTCATACAGTTCATGCCCCCCCTTGGCCATGTCATCAGCGGATATGGACTCTCATTTCATTGTTTAGTAGAGGATACGCAAATCTACATGAACTGACACATATTCCTCTGCAGCTACTCAATCATCATCATCTCCCCTGTCAACCCCCGCGCTTGTCTGGAGGAGATAAAGGTGTGGATGAAACACAACTTTCTCCAGTTAAACAGCTCCAAAACCGAAGCAATTTCAATTGGCACCCCACATCAGACCCAGTCTTCCTCTACAACCAGCATTACCTTTTCTGGTCACGACATTCCACTCTCTTCATCAGTCACCAACCTCGGAGTAAGGTTTTACCCTCAACTCACATTTGAATTGCACAGCAAACACATCTGCAAGATCTCTTTTCACTGTTTAAGAATTATTTTCAAACTCTTAAACTTTCCTTTTAGCAGAACCTATGACTTTCAATTATCTTTGCTGCTTTTTTGCTAATATTTTTGTATCATTATTACTATATTTTTTGATGCTTTTATCTGCTGTTACCATGTAGCACTTTGAGATTTGATCCAAATGTGATCAAATCTCACATTTGATCACAGAATTTTTTTCTATTTTCTGGCATGACAGCAAAGCACTTCTGTAATATGTTCATTTGTCTTTACCATTTTTGACTTTTTAAAAAGGTCATTGTTATGTTTTGTATTGGAAAGGGTAAATAAAAACAACATTCCAAGTGCATGTGTAAATTCTCATCGCAGGCAGGCCCCTACAGTATCCTGTCAGAGGACACGGTCTCATTAGATACATTTAAAATGTAAGATAACAACTATTATTTGTTTGCGTTCTAGTAGCATCTCATTGCAAATTGTAGCTATCCATTAAAAAATGGTTAATCCTATACAATCATTTTATTTTAAGTGTTGAGTCATGAACGGAGGTGGTGGAACTTTCAGGGAGGAGAAGAAGTAATCTTATCAGAGCAGCAGCCTCTAAAGGAAAAGCTTCATAGCCAGTAGTAGAAAGATGTTACAGAATTAGGCCACAAGGAGCCTGGAGATGACAACCGGTACCATGATACAGCCAATAGACATTTTATCTATTGGTAATGAGGATTTTAGGTGCGGGAATCCAATTTGTAATGCCCCGTTGCTGTGTTTAGAGAATCAGGGGTAACGCGGCATATCCCCACGGTCAGTAGACTGATTTCACACATGGCCTCTGAATATTGCCTCCAAGCCCTCTGGCTGTGGGGTGTTAAGAAATTTTAACCGCGGGCACACAACGCATATCCGAGACTCTGAAACAAGACGCACGTCTGCTCCGACGTGCGCAGAGAACATGCGCGTGAGAGAGGTGAATCTGTAATTTAATTTCTATTCTGAAAAAGCTAATTACCTACATTCAGTTGAGCCGATTTCTCAGTGACAGTATTTATTATCATTCTTTGATGACTGCTTACAGTTTTTTTCTGCTCTCTACATTCACGTATTTTGACTAGAAGTAAAGCGACCAATTGTTGGAACTGATGGTCAAATATAAATTTATACTCTGGAAAATTTTCCTGTCATTGGGTCTTTTATTTTTTAGCTAAATTACTCAATCAGTGAACAGTCATAAACAATAAAAATGACAATAATTATATTATTATCGATGTCATTATTAATTTATTGTAAGAATTGTGGCTGATAACTATGATGCTTACAGTAACTTCAAATTGAAGTCAGTTTCTTAAGTTAAAGGACCGGATTCTGTTGTCTTTATTATTATTTTTTATTTTGATGTTTTTATTTCAGGTAAAAGTTTTTTTTTGACAAAAATATATATTTATTTTGTATTTCAGAAGTATTTATTTCAGATTTATTTGTTTTATTTATTTATTTGTTTATGTTAGACAAACTATAGCTTTTGTGTTCTACAAATTTACAAGCATGTACACGTACACGTACAATTGCGAAATTCTGCTTAGGGCACCCATTTGACTAGTCTTAGACTGTAATTACACCAATCTAAAATGTTAAATATGGGATTATTGCTTATAACAACTGACAAACTTAAGTGCATATAAAGAAGCACTCACTGGTAGCGTGTGTGCCAGCACACTGACAGTGAATATTACTCAGATACAACAACCATCTGTTTCTGCTATTTTTAGTGTTTTTGGGTTAGGGTCAAAACTGTAGTCCAGAAGAGCGAGCAGAATTCCAGCCTAAACAGGCGTACTGAAAGCGTGATGCTTGCTGACTTACTGTACATCAAAATATGGTTCCGGAATTCCTCTAGATCTGCTGTTGATCTGCTAGAAAAAAAACTCAACTTATATTCAAATGTAAAAAAAAAGAAAATCAGTATTATATACCTGAATGAAAACAGGTGTTTTTTTAAGGTATCCATGTTGGCAGCTTCTCATGGCCCAAGTGGGAATGTGACAGACATGGTGAGTGATGCCAACCCATAGTTCCTGCGGAAAAAAGCACAAAAAAATATACTCAATGTTGAAAAACATACATTTACAAAATGAGAAAAAAACGATTGGCAAGATATAAAGGGGAGTGAAAAATATCTTTAAAAAAGTAAAAGAAACAAAAAAAAATCCAAACACAACAATGCAAAGTAACAATTAGTGGAACATACTCTACATCAGAGTGGTCATCCTACTGTCCATGTTCATTTTGATGAAAAGTTGGAGAAATTTTCATCTGCTCAATAATTTCTTAAAAACAAAACATATTCAGAGAACAATACATTATATAATTATAACAGATTGTAGCAAATATCATCAGGAATTACAACTTTATATATATATATATATATATATATATATATATATATATATATATGTGTGTGTGTGTGTGTGTATGTGTGCGTGTGTGTGTGTGTGTGTGAGTGTTCTAGGGACCCTTCTAGGGACTTCTAAACTGAAATAAAATCTGTCAATTCTTTTTTAATTTTCCAAACTTAGCAAGATTCAAATGTTTTCATCCTTTACGACAACTTCAATTTGAGTCTTTTTTCCCCAAAGTGTATTTTTGTGCTTTAGGTATAAACAAAAAGTGTAACTTTATTTCTTTTAACACTCAAATTTAAAAATTTTCACAATGCTCAATTCCTTGCAAAAATATTGAATTGCTTCCCTTCTGGAAAATGCTGACTTATTGCTGTTTCTTTATATTAATTATATGAAAGGGACAATTTCATAGGGAACCCAGGAGTTATGAATCAAAGTCGGAAGTCCGGAGGACGTAGTATTCAGACCCTTTACTTAAGCGTATGTAAAGGCAACACACTGTGAAAATACTCCACTACAATTAAATACCCCGTATTCGAAACCTGACTTATGAAAAAGTATGTAGGAGTTATCAGTATCAGTGTACTTATAGTATCATAGTAAAAGTGCTCATTGTGCTGTAAAATTATTCCTCTCTGCTTTACTATTATATAGGAGCTTTAAGGGAGAGCTACTGATGAATTCACAAATGTGTACTTGTGTTGCATTTATTACCCTATATGTCAAAAGGTTAAGGTCATTTCAATTACTTTATACAATATGTTGTTGTGTAAAAGCTCATCATAGTCTGTATATATAGCACCTCTGTTCTGTGAGAACTATAACGCTCTTAAATGTCAACTTTTCATTTGATCAGCCTGTTTTCATCTTTGTGCGACGCATTTAACAGATAATTCCAGACGACTTTTAAATAGTTTATCTGTCTTAAGAAGGGATTTTTTCTTAATTCATGAAGAACCTCATAATACTTTGTTTTTTCACAAATATTAAAAATCATCACTTTAAATCAATAATATGGTTTTCATTGGAGAGAAATGATATTTAAAACTTACTTTGAAAAATAAATACTTATACGTGGTGTATAAAGTATTCAGATCCTTTACATAACTATATGTACAAAACACCACACTGTGAAAATAATTTATTAAAAATAAAGGCCTCGCATTTAAAGTCATTGTATTAGGCCTATCAGAAAATTTACCTAAAGTACATATTTTGCAATTAAATGGTCTTTTTTTTGGTTTTATTGGCCTATATAACTGCTAATTCAACTGATTTATGACGTCCAGGAGTTAGTTAGTAGTTTAATTATTAGATCCTTATATCCTGTTAAAGGCATCTTTCTTCAGTGAAAAGCACAAATCTTTAAAAAGTAAAATTTTCAGCCGCTTTCAACATTGTGACATTCTCCATTTAATCAAAGACAGTTTTTAAATTGTTAAATTATCTTCAAGATCAAGGACTTATAAAGTACAAAATTGCCCTCTGAGATATAGTGGAGTTGTAACATTTATACTTCATAGATCATTGTACCTGAGTAAATGTTTATTGCCCACCATTGTATAAGTCCTATTGCAACACCAGATAGACTTCCTTCAACGTTCCCTATTCAAAGTGTATCTGATTTACATTTGTTTCTCATGTTACTCGTCGATGGGTAGGAGAATGATTCGTTGAGATCAGACTCTCCCCTGTTAGCTGTGTGGTACACGTCAGCAGTCAATAAGCCGTTCATGTATCACGGTCCGATCATCCTCTTCCTGGAGAAGCATGTTGACATACTACACCTCGTTCGTCTGCGGTAAGTCAACTTAAGCTAACCGCTATGAGTTAGCTTTTTTTAAAACGTCACATTTAAGTGTTAAAAAAATAATTTACCCCGTTTTCTTTGGTGTACGGTTTCCACAGGTTGTATCAAGCGAGCAACTTAAGCAACTGCGTCAAATGAGACGGTTATAAAGCGTAACGAAGTTACTGGACGAGGAAAAAAAGCTACCAAGGAAAAGTTTGACGTCTGTTTTTTAGACAAGCGACAAGAAGTGAAATATCTACAATGGAGACGCGTGCGATCAGGTGAATGAAAGCCTCTGCTGCTATTTTTTGTTTACTACGGGTTGTTATTACGCTGAGAAAATGAGGTTTCGGCTAGTTAAGAAGAATATGCTCGCTCTGCTGGGTGTTTCCTTCATAATCGTGACACTTCTATTCTCAACACGCGTGTTTTTAGTGGATGAAAATGTCACGAGTGGACTCGATAGTAAAGCCCTTCAGGGAAATACAGCGGTGCATTCAGAGGACATGGTGAAATTCAACTTTGGATCGCTGCCACAGTTGACTCAGTCTGTTCTCAAAGTCAACTACAGACAGTTTATTCACAATGAAGACAGGTTCCCAGGAGAGCCTCACCTGGTGCTTGTTGTGCAGGTCCACAACAGGCCTGACTACCTGCGACTGCTCATCAATTCACTTGAAAAAGCTGCTGAGGTCCACAGTTTCCTTCTCATCTTCAGCCATGACTATTTTTCAGTGGAAATCAACACAATGGTGCAAGGGATAGCTTTCTGCAAAGTACTGCAGATTTATTTCCCTTTCAGCACTCAGCTGTATCCCAATGAGTTTCCTGGGCAGGATCCAGGAGACTGTCCCAGAGACATATCCAAGGATAATGCTCTCAAAACAGGATGCCTCAACGCAGAACACCCTGATTCATATGGGCACTACAGGGAGGCCTTCATCACTCAAACCAAACACCACTGGTGGTGGAAACTGCACTTTGTGTGGGAGCGAGTACAGGTAATGCATGGCTACAGTGGTTTCGTAGTCTTTCTGGAGGAGGACAACTACATCTTACCTGACTTTTTCCATTTCTATAAAGCAATGATAGAGTTTAGGAAGAGTAGCTGTCCAGATTGTGACATGCTGGCTTTAGGTAATCATGATGCTGTGACTGATTTTACAACACTGTCCAATAAAGTGTTGACCACTGGGTGGATGTCCACCAAACACAATATAGGCATGGCTATCTCCAGGGAGGTGTACTACAAACTGATGGGCTGCAACAAAGAGTTCTGCACCTATGATGACTATAATTGGGACTGGACTTTGCAGCACCTTTCGGGTACCTGCATATCTAAGCCCCTCAAAGTACTTGTGGCGCAGGGTTCAAGGGTTCTCCACACAGGAGACTGTGGCCTTCACCAAAAGGATAATTGCAGGCCAGAATGGGCCTCACAAAGGGTTGAGGAGAGCCTTCAAATGGCCAAGGATGGCTTCTATCCTTCATCGCTCATTCTTAATGGTGCAGAAGCAGTGGAGCATAAGGTACACATAAAAAATGGAGGATGGGGAGATGTTCGAGATCACATGCTGTGCAATAACTACGCCAAACTACTTTGAACTACAACATTTCTCTTTCAACATTTTTAAAGAAAATTAGGCATTTTGCAGGTGTGCCATTCTTATACAAATTGTCAGCATTTCAGAGGCTGCATTGAGTTGAGTTTACTATACAAGTGTGTTAGTACTGTCTTCCAGCCAGGTCCTCAAAGAAACATGACAAGATCTAGTCTGAGAGTTTTGCATTAACACAGCTAGACTCTAGCCTTTAACCAAAGCCGTGTGGTTGCCAAAGACTGTTTGATATCAACCTGTAATTTGCTTGATAGCTCCCTCATCTTGTCCAATGTCATGTCATCAGATTTGTTGATCTCTGGGGGGTAGTACAAGCTGAAACATTGAATTAGATTTATCACGCAGTGGTATTGAAATAACTGTCATCTAAATCAGACTGTCCAGATACACACGCTACCTTGCAGTTTTATTTGCATATATATTTACTTTGCTACAAACGCCGCACAGAATGATGTCAAGCACATTAAAGAATGTGTGTTACTGAATGTAACCTTCTTTTTTTGTCTGTTGTAAATTGATGTATTATTTTTCAAGTGATGTATTGCTCCCGTTGTGTTCATTTCTGATTACAAGAATGACAACTGGCTTAATATTGATTTTTTTTGGAGACTGTATTTGTTTACTGTCAAAAAGTGACCCCTTTGCAATCTTGCTCAAGGTTGATCGATTTGCAAACTCTATAGGCACATCTATGATTCATCATTACTTGCACCTTCTTAGTTTTTAAATATTTTAGGACAATAATGTAAAATGAACATTCATCTTCTGACATTAATTTAATAGCTATTAAAATTATCACTCTATAGCTGAAGTGCCTTTGTTATAGTGCAACATAATTAGAAAATGAACTCAGGCACATTGCTATTGACTTGAAGGTTAACAACAGTTCCTTGTAATTGTTAAATCTGTATCTTAAAATTTTCATAGGGGTGCAAATGTTGACCAAGAATTTAAGTGCATTTATAAATGATTGGGTTTTGTAGTTCTCAAAATACATGTTTTATTGTAATGACTTTTTTCATTCATTATTTGCATTTCAAAAATGTTTATTGTACAGTCAGGTAACATGATTTTATAACGTAAGCATCTTGTTGAAAGTTGCTTTAATAAGTGATTAAACTTGAACCTACTGGTTCCCCTCATCTTGTCTTAAGCAATGAATGTGATAATAAAATAATTGTTCACAACAACACTTTATTTTTTCAGGAACATGGTAAAAATGACCTAATACGTAAAGATATACTTATGGAAAAGATGTGTATATGGGTTTTTTTGTTTTTTGGTTGTGGAGAATCATTCCAATTTTTGTCATTTTTTGTGATAGTCACTTGAAATAACTGTTTACTCAATGTTGTCAAATGGACAAAAAAAACACCTTAATTTTCATTATTTGTCTGATTGTGGATTAAAAAAATTTAAAACAGTTTCTTGAAAATAACTAAAATTTTGTTTCTGTGTTATGATTGTAAATGTTTTTTCTCAGTTAAATATTATGTACCAGTTACAGCACAAGAATCAGAACCTGTCTATCCCAAACGAGACAATTTGATTAATCACTAGCAAAGTACATATTTCAAGGAAATATTTAAAGAAATAATGAGACTTTGAATAGACTTATAGCTTATCAAAACTAGTTAAAACATTTTTTAATTTAAATGCGTCTTGGTATGTTTATTGTTATAACTTTAACACAGGACTGGTACCCTCCGGACTAATGTCATGTGGCTGATATGTCACTATATCCTGCGCTTTGATTGGACAGCTTCCATTCCCATGTATTTCCGGAAATAGGTTGTTGGCAGTGTGACTTTTCGAAACATAGCAAAGCTTAACCAAATATCGCCTGAACAAAGGTAAACAATAATACCTGTTCTTTATTATATATTTTTAACATCTTTATTTAGCTGAAACATAAATTTCTAGTAAGGCCGTTTCATGTAATCGTATTCTGTTTCTGATGTTGCTAGTGTTAGCCCTTAGCTGCTTATGTTCGTAGCTTACGTAATGGACTTTTGTGTATAACAGAAAACAATTCATGAAGCCAGCATTCACAGCGCCTCAAGACCGCAGCATATTATTTATATCAACCTACGAGTGTTGTAATTCTAGGATGTGGTGAATAGCGTCTTGTTTGAGTGCTAATACGGCCTCTATCTAGTTGTACATACCGTATTGGTAAACTGACGCTAGCCAACAATTCGCATGGGCTAATGTCTCATTTACTTGCTAATGTCAAATATTGTAGACTGTATTTTCTACTGTTTCAGCATAGCTCCTCCTAATTTGTTAGAGCGTTCTAACGGTGTGTTTTTTCTTCTGATTTACACTTTATTAAATTAAAAGAAAAAGATTGTTGATGTGCACAGCGAAGATTTAATATCAGATATAAAAAATTGATATATCTTCTGCTTTTCATTCTGTATTTTCCAAGGTTAGGTCCTAATCCACAGGATGGCACACTGGTTTCACAGAAACCCACTGAAGGCAACGGCGCCCGTGTCATTTAATTTTTATGGAGTGGCAGGGAGCCCTGCTGCTAATAAGATATGCAAGTATGTCATATCTACATTGAGCGCATTGACTGTACAGTGACAGTGATCAAGATCACAGACTTACATTGATCCGCCGTAACATTATAACCTCAGCTAGGTGAAGTGAATAACATTGATTAAATCATTAATATAGCCCCTTTCAATGGATGAGATTTATTTGACAGCAAGTGAAGATTTTGCCCATTATGTGCTGGAAGCAGGAAAACTCGTTAACTCTAACAATCTGGAAAGACTGAAAAGTGCCAAATTCTAATGGCTAAAAAATTGGGTCAGAACATGACCAAAACAGTCTGGAGTTGTTACTATCTACCAATTTGGTCTAAAGGAAAGACAACTGATGAACGGGCGATAGGTTCATTAGCAGTGGGCCCCAATGCCTCATTTATTTGACTGGGACTAGTGGCGCCTAGCCCTCATTATATGAACATGCACAAGTCAAGTCAGTTTATTTTTCATAGCATATTTAAAATCAACACGAAGTTGACCAAAGTGCTTACAGCAAAGAACAAATAAAACCACAAAATACAGCATAAAGTTGTTTAAGTTGCAGCACATAATTTAAAACCATATAAAAAAAAAAAATGTAGAAAAAAATATAAGCAAAGGTTCATAGAAGGCAGGCAATTGGGTTAAGAAAACATTAAGCGACATTTAAGAACCGATAATAAAAGCAGATTCAGTTTAAAGGGGGTAAGCCAGGATGAGAAAATGGTCGCCATAATTACAGTAGATTGAGCAATATATAACTAGGTGTAGTCCGGAAAAGGTAATCAGAGGAGATGTGTTTTCCATAGATTCCTGAAGAAAAGATATACTGTAACAGATAGATAAATAAATTTATTGCTGGTATTAATTGAAAGGTGTCAGAAAACACAGTAAGTCACAGAGCTGTTTAGTTTGAAGAAGAAGGACCTACATAATATTGGGTAGTTTAAATGTTATGGCTGGCTAGTGTACATAGTACTCTCGCATGCTGCTGTTATTTGATCAGTTTCAACTCTTTTTTCACAAGTGGGAATTCATGAAGACTGTTATTTTGAGCATACATTTAGACCAGCAATATATTTAAATTTGTTTGTCATACTCAGTGACCTGAGGACAACCAGGACAAGGCTGCTGGAGATGTTCACTGATGTCACCTGCCACCCTGAGATCATGAAAAATGCTACAGATGCATACCTCTCCCTCCTACAAGGTATATGACACTGCTTTTAATTCGTAGAATTATCTTTTTCTTTTTGTTATTGCGTTTTATACACTGTTAAATAATTTTTTTAAGGGTAACACTTAAATTTGTGTGGATCTTGATGAAATAAATATTCAAATTGAAAATCTTTATTGATTTACACACTAACTCATTGAAGAACAAAACGACAGTAATACAGAAAACAAGATCATTAACCCCTGATAGCTGGATTCTAAATCACACAAAGACCACGGCTATATTACAATATACATTCACAATAGTAGTAGTTGTACCAAGTATTGGATATATGATTAGTGATAGTAGTATAAGATGGCGTCCAGCAGGGCCTCGGCAGTAGATCGGCCACGATCCGGGGCTGGTGCAGCTGGAACCAGGACCAGAACAACCACCATTCCTGTGAGCCTGTGGGGCGATCTAACAAACACTTTCGGGCACAAGGAAAACTGGGGAGGGAATAGAGTCAGTGGTGCATCTATGGGGCATGAATATAGCAATAAATGATAAAGAAATGGTGGCAGTCTAACTAAGAGCTGGTCCAGGACTCCCTAACTATAAGCTTTGTGAAAAAGGAGAATGCAGTGATATATATGAGAGAGAGAGAGAGAGAGAGAGAGAGAGAGAGAGAGAGAAAAAAAAAAAAGGGGGGGGGAGAAAATGCAGTGCATCATGGGAGTCCCCCAGCAGTCCGGGCACTACTTTAACTACTGCTGTTTCTGTGCTATGATGTAATCTAAAACCTGATTGGAATTCCTAAAACATGTTATCACGTCTAACAGTTTCTCAGTTGGGTCATGTCTATTAACGTTTAGACCATGGCATCAGTACCTTCAACATACAGGACTTGCCTTAACACTCTGCCAGCATAAGCACCTGGAGGTCTTGGAGACCCTCAAAGGATATGCTTCCTCAGATTATAACTGATGATAGTGATTCCTCAGATTATCACTGAGGATTCAATATCATCACCAAACCAGTCCTGCTGAATGATATTTCAAGCAGCATAACATTCACCACTGCATATCCAGGCTCTGTCAAATCCGTCACGTGTGCTCAGTGTGAAGTTGCTCTCATCTGTGAAATAGAATCAGTTCTCTGGTGGGCAGCAATCCAGCTGTTTGGTGCTTGGCTGTTAGCACAGGTTCCACTACAGGATGTCACAGCTGTGTTCAGTTTGCTTGATATGATAGGAATGTCACAAATGCAAGACCAGCACTGTGCAGCTCGATTCGCCAGGGAGCACCAGATTTTTTAGGTTTGTTATTGGTGTTCCGCTCTCCTCATAGATGAGAGCAGGTTCACACTGAGCACATGTGACAAATTTGACAGAGCTTGGAGATGCTGTAGTGATCGACATGCTGTCTGCAACATCATAAAGCATGATCGGGTTGGAAGTGGGTCAGTGAAAGTCTGGGGAGGTATATCCTTGGAGGGTGGCACACACCTGTACATGATAGCCAATGGTGCCCTGATTGCTGATAGGCAAAAGGATGAAAAAACATTCCCATTTTGGAACCTTATGCTAGTGCAGTGAGCCTCAAGGTCCTCCTGGTGCAGGATAGTGCCCGGCCTCATGTGGCCAGAGTGTGTAGGCTTAGTGGATAATAAAAGTATTAATTAAAAAGTCTTGACTAGACCTCATGTTCCCCAGACCAGAATCAACTTTAGACGTTAATTATCAGTGTATCATCTAATGACGCCCAAGTAGCGCTACAGATTCTCTTGGAGATCACTGATGCTCATGATCCTGGTCTGGGAGGATATCCCCACAAATACCATCTGCCGTCTCATCAAGTCCACCGGTTGTCCCCAATGTTTACAGACGTGTGGGTCATACAAACTACTGAGCTACATTATGAGTTGTTAAAATGAAATTCACAGAAATTCGATAAACCTGTGATTACATTTTCCCCAGAGTGTTAATTACTTTGGGTTTAAGAGATTGCTCCTTTGTCATCTTTTTCTTATCAAATAGCACAATCTATATCAATAAATATGTTCTACTTGATTTTGGTCATTAAAGTCCAATGGAGATTGAATTGCTCCTCTGTTATTTTTTAGCAGTGTAGCTCACCATGCTGAAGTACATAACTTTTCAGAGAAGGCAGAGTGAAAAAATATAATATAATTTTTAATTAATCCTACACTAGGTAAAAGTTTTAAATTATTGTGATTATAATTTGAAGTCATAATGACTTCAACTTAAAGTTTGTATGGACCCTTTGGCACGGTCATTAGTACTACCAGCCTACCCAGCCACATCTAGTGCTGGTCCCAAGCCCGAATAAATGGTAGGATTGTGTCAGGAAGGGCCTCCCGACATAAAAACCTCTGCGGAAAAAGACGACCCCTTAAGGGAAAAAGAGCCGAAAAAAATTGCTCTCTTGCCTGTGGCTGGAATAAGATAATCAAAGTCAACTTTGTCATTTTCTCACATGTGCCAGAAATATGCAGAAACTCAAATGAGGTTTCCCTCCATCCACAGTGTAAAAATGCAAAACACATAAGTATATGTAAAAAATGAGTGCAAGTGATGAGACATATACAAAATATGGTAAATTCTAAAATATACATATGCACATATACTTATATGCATATGTATGTATATGTATACATACAAACACACATACAAACATGTACACAGCAGTAATTTTAAAGTGACTTCTGGGGGGGTAGTTCAGAGTCCAGAGGGGGGATTTGGGAGAGAGCTCAGCTTCCTGACAGTCTGTTGGATGAAGCCATTTGTCAGTCTGGTGGAGCGGGCACGGAGGCTCCGGTACCTTCTTCCAGAACGCAGGAGACTGAAGAAGCTGTGTAAGGGATGGCTGGGGTCACCCACGATGCTGGTTGCTTTCCGGGTGAAGCAGGTGTTGTAGATGTCCAGGAGAGAGGGGAGAGAGACACCAATGATCTTCCCAGCTGTGTTAATTATGCACTGCTGAGCTCCCGACCACACAGTGAGAAAGCCGGTCAGTAGGCTCTCAATGGTGCCTCGGTAGAAGATGGAAATGATTGGTGTGGGGGACTCTAGCCCTTCGCAGTGTGCTATGGAAGTAGAGGCGGTGCCGGCCTCTTTGCCAGTGATGCAGTGTTTGTGGTCCAGGAGAGGTCTTCGCTGATGTAATCTCCCAGGAACTTGGTGCTGCTCCCTCTCTACAGCAGCACTGTTGATGGTCAGTGGGGGGTGTTGAACTCCCTGGAAGTCAATGAAAATCTCCTTGGTTTTATCCACATTTAGGAGGAGGTTGTTATCTCCGCACCGCGTGGCCAGATGAGTGATCTCCTTCCTGTAATTTGTCTCGTCGTTATTGGAGATGAGACCCAACGCAATGGACCATTTTAACCCTTAACATACTTGAACTTGACCCTTAACAGTCCTGCTACATAGGGGCCAGCCAGTGTACTAGTGCCGGTCCCAAGACCAGATAGATGGAGAGGGTTGTGTCAGGGCATTCGACGTAAAACCTTTGCCAAATCAATATGTGGCACGAGATGATCTGCTGTGGCGAGTCTTGACGGAAAAGAGCAAGAAGATACTTCAGGGGAATTTATATTGGTAATCTAGAAACATAGGAAGGCTCAAACCAGTATGCAAATATTTAATAACTGTATAACCATAGAGCATCTTTTTGTTTGCCCTCTCACATCGCATTATTTGATTTAATTTTCACCTCACATGCTGCTTCTCTATTTTAAATCATTTTATATTTAATACTTTATTATACAATAGGTTTTATTTTATCCTTGGATGGAACTACACAGGAGAACAAGATGAGGTTCATTCAGAACTTCAAGTGGACTGACACCCTACAAGGAAACACACCAAGGTAATAACAGTTTTCAAGTCTCATTGTGGGTGGAAGCTAATATATATTTAGATTTCATGGTTGCATGAGAGTGTTAAGTGGATGTGTCACAAATATAACTATTTAGATAGCTTTCCTGGAGGACATAAGTTACCTCTTTGAAAGATGTCCACTCCGTATTTGAATTAAAAAGTACTTTACTCTGTACCTTTTTTTGAAGTACAGAGTAAAGTATCAAAGACACATTCTAGGTATAACTGCCCCCTATTAAATTGCAGGCAAGAAACAGCGAAAGCACTGAAGATGATTTATATATTTACCTGTGACTTGACTGACCACTCATACATCAATCTAGATTTCATTGGATCAGTGTGAAAGTCTTCATCGCAAAGATGAGTACACTTAACTCAACTTTAGTTTTTGTCAGCCAATGTTTATTACATTCGTTTTACTGTCTGCAAAAGCATCAGCTATAGTTTGAGTTAGCAGTGGTTTTTGTAATAATTTTTAATCTTAACATTGATGACTTGTGTTTGTATACTATTCTATATAACTTACTGTTTCTCCATGCTCTCAGTGCACAGCAGGATACAATCTTTGAATTGGTGTCCATGGTCTTCAATGTAGCCCTCTGGTATACCAAGTTTGCCTCAAAACTTGCAGGGAAAGAAAAGTATGTGCATTTTTGTTTGTATTATTGTGTATTAATGTGGAATCAGTTATGTATTAATTATTCCTTGATTTTAGAAACTGTAGTTTGCTTTACTATTCTATATATTTATTATGGTCATTGGTGTTCAACAGCATCACAGAGGCTGAAGCGAAGGATGTTCACCGGAGCCTGAAAGTAGCTGCTGGTATATACAAAAATCTCAAGGTGAGATACAAATCTGGATCCTCAATTAATTATTTGAGCGCCATACACTCCAGTCTTATTCTTTTCTTGGTTTTTTCTAATTCAAATTATTTTATTTTTTTTTAACGCATGAATTATGTAAGAAAACTGTTAGTATGGTAAATATTTAACACAGAGACGTAGATTAACAGAAATATAAGGATTTAAAATGATCCTGGCATATAAGACATACTGAGTGTACAGGATTTTTGGCACAATAAATCAAAATAAGAATAGATTAAAAAAAATACAAGCACATATGTTTATGTTTACACATAGACATACACACAAAACATACACATATCCTTGTCATGTATTCAGGCCTTTAATTAGAGGCAACCCAAGTCTTTTTCTTATGATTTTAGCAATATTTACTTAGTATGTATCAAGTTTGTTTAATATCTGGACAAAATATGTCTTCATTCTGAGACAGTTCTCCTCACTGGGGTATGGACGGACAGATGCAAATCATGTGAATTAATGCGTAGTCTTATTTGAGAATAATTATTTTTAAGTTTTTCTTAGTATCAAAGTCATCCACAGATTGTTGTTTGTGCAGCGAGGTGCCCTGCAAACAGTAACCTCTTATAGCAGACTCAACATACTTGCTACTACTACTACTACTGAATTGTACCACTTTGCTACAAAGCTCACAGCTGAATAGAGTGATATCATGTCAAATTAAGGGGATGGTAATACACACCTTTTAGCCATAACATTATTGATCACTGACAGGTGAAGTAACCTGAATCCTCTCCAGAAATGTGGATTTTGTTGGGTGGTCCCAGTCTGCAATGGTTAGAACCTACCAAAGTAGTTTAAGATTGGATAACTGGTTAACTTCTAACAGGGTCAAATTGCTGAAAAAAGTTACTGCTTGGTCTGATTAAACAATAGAAGGTTTTATTCAGGAGCTGTTACTCTGACATGTTTGCTGCAGGAGGTCCACATCCCTCGTCTCATCACCCCAGCTGAAAAGGGGCGAGACCTTGAGCCCAGAGTGATGGATGCATACATCATACAGTGCCAAGCAGAGGCACAAGAAGGTAAAGCAACTCCAGGCTTGAAGTCAAGTTTTAATATATAGGTTAGTCTTAGGGAACATCTGTCATTCCAAAGTATTTTTTGCGTTCTTTCTGCGGAAAGTCCCTACGGAAATTCAACAGATGTTCAATAGGAAAATCGGTAACCAATGTTGTGAAGGGAATTTAAAAAGGCTTATTTTAGTAATGTAAAAGTAGCATGGTCTAGAGCTCATTTTGTTTAGTAGTGACTAGCTACACTGACATGCACTTGGTGTGACACAAACATTCCTTCCCCTACATCTAAATAACACATATACAGTTTGATTCTTATTTGGCAAATCTTGTTTTAATTCATATTGATAGAGCCCTACATTGATTGGCAACAAATAGGGTGTATTTCTTTTATTTGAAATGTAATCAGAGGATAGAATAGTATAACAGGGCTCAGTGCTTTGACATCATAAATGCTGCTATCTTTATAACTGCATATATTACACAGACAATAGTTGGCAGTGAACATACATTTATTAAAACCTGGCATGTCTATATTAGCTCATCTAAATCCAAGGCAGATTTTCCCGTTAAGCATCCATTTAGTTGCTTGTATCATAATTTGAAAATATTTATATGAATATTAGTGGTAGTATGACATAAGGAAATATTTTTTTGTGTTTTAGGCAAGTTGTATTATATACTATATCCACTGTACCATTTAAAGTTAAATATTAAGGATTTCAGATCAGGACATAATTATTACACCAATAAACATACCCAAATAACATTTATCCACTAGATTTTTCCTCTTTACAGTGACTATTGCCAGAGCGATTGAACTCAAGCACAATGCCACACTCATCGCAGCTCTGGCATTTGAGACAGCAAACTTCTATCAAAAAGCTGGTCAGTATTTTGGCGCATGTGATTTTAAAGATATGTGAATGTCTTGCAGGGCTCATTAAATTTTGACAATAATTTTTCTTTCTAGGTAATTATTACCTCTTCCAAGGAGGTCATGTATTCACTCCTGTGCATTAGTCTGTCTGTTTGTCTGTGAGCAAGCATACAGAAAAACTACTTGACGTTAAGTGTTTCGCAGCATTTAAAATCTAATAATTACCCGTTTGGGGTAGTGACGTCAAAATGTGGATTTTGCTGCCTTTGTTCCTTTGATTCCTGCTAACTAGTTACTTTGATTCCTTTGATGTTTCTTTGGGGGTGTAGCTGGGGCTCAGTGGGTTGAACAGACATGCTGAAGTGGAAGGTGCAGGAGACGACCGGCTACAGAGTATTCGAGAGATACTCTGAGAGTTTGTTGGATTTGTCGGTAGATATAGGGGTTTGCAATAAACCCTTAGGTACTTTTGTAGATGGGTGGAAATTTGCACTGTCTGACTGCTTTTTCTAGTTGTGTATGATATACTATGTGAATGAATTAGTAGATAGAGCATCATTTTACAAAAATACATTTTATGATGTCCTACAAAATTCTGTTATTTATTAGTTTTATAAAAACAAAGTCAAACTCCAACATTTGTGTAAAATGTGCAGGGAGAGCACTTTGAGCCTGTTCAAGTATGATTTTACATTTTCCCATACATAGCTCTTCCCTGGGACTTGAACTATTCTAGAACTGTCTTTTAAAGTCTAGTATCTCTGTCTGCAGACCACACGCTGAACACACTGGAGCCAGACTGCAGTAGTAAGTGGAGGAAGTATCTTCAGCTGAAACAGCACTTTTACATGGCTTATGTAAGTCAATTATTAAGTACTTATATTTATGTAAAATTACTTCCCTGATCATCATGCTTTGGATGCAACCTTCTCTTTTTTGATAAAGATAGAAGAAAAAAAAACGGATCAGGTTTATGATTATACTGATTCATTGTTTTCAGGCATACTGCTATAATGGACAGACACTGTTGGCAAGTGACAAGTGTGGTGAGGCCATAAGATCTCTCCAGGAGGCAGAAAAGTGTATGTATCTCCTGAATCTAAAATTTGTTTAATCTATTGTTGCAGACACATTTTATTTCGAATGAATTTTATTAATGCATTTGTACTTGTGTGAGTATGACCGGCATTTATTGCATCAATTAATGTACATACATGTCAATAAATACTGCCCATTTACATTATGCACAGTATATCATGACAATTGAAAAGAGCAGCAAGTATAAAGATAAAGGTTGGACGAATGCGCAAATATTTAGGTACTTAATTTTTTGTATGCTTCTTTGGTTTAGTGGCATGTAGTTTTATCATTAAGAATTTGTTGCGTATACACTGCTCAACACATTAAGAGGTCACTTAATCATCACAGTATATTACCAAGTTAATTAAACTGCAGGGAAATCAATCTGTCCAGTTAGAAAGCACAAGTGATTGCGAATCAGCTCACCTGCTTTTGGTGCAAATGAAAGCGACAGCTGGTGGACAGGAGAGGAAAAAGCTAGACATCACTCAAAAAAGAGAATAGCTCTGCATGTGATGGCTTCAGACATTTTCTCTCACCTCGATCTTCCTGATTGATTTTTCTCTAGATTTTTTTCTGTTGGTAACCTTTTCACTACTGGTAGAACGAGGTGGTACCTAGAGCCCTTTCAGGTTGCACAGGTAGTCCAGGGTGGCACAGCCATCTGTGCTGTCGCAAGAAGGTTTGCTGAGTCTCCAAAAGCAGTCTTGAGCATTTAGGAGATATCAGATGGGCCGTTCCATAAGGGGTGATGGACTGCAGAAAGACCAGCATCTACTCCTTTGTTCAAGGATTAACAAGAGTAACACTGTCAAACCCCTAAAATAACCTCTAGGTAAATACTGGTGTGATGTTTCTGATCAGACTGTCAGAAACGGACTCCTTGAGGGAGCCATTAGTGCCCAAAGTCCTCTAGCGGGATCTATGCTGACAGGTCAGCACCGTGCACATCAATGGAGAAAACTGTATAGATTTTTCCATAACCTTGTAGCTTTTATGTTGATACTGGAGAGGAACAGGAATTTGTGAAACAAAGTCTGTTTAACATTAGGTTCAGAGGTATTTTTTGGCCCCCCCTGAGTGCTTTTTTAGGCGATTTTGGTTTCCATTGACCGGGTGTTACGTCATTTAATTCTCAACAAATATACATATATCAATATATTATATCTCAATATAATATACATCAGTAAAGATTTTCAACTTGACTTAATCGTTCATCAAGATCCGATGATCTGTTTGAGTGTTCCCAAAAAGTTTTTTGGAGCTGTGTACATTGTTGTGAAATAGTGCCAGATCACTCCAGGATTCCTCTACTTCTGTGTGTAGCTCACGCTGATCGATGTTGTATCTTTAAACTACATTTTATGTTAAACAAACAAAACCTGAATAAACATAATATACAAATATTTAATGATAATTGTATTTATGAAATGAACTGGGCCTGTTTTAAAAAGTATTTTCCCCCTAAGAATTAAATCTAAAAACAAGTAGACTGCATTTATAACTGGTTGCAGCTGGACTAGAGTCACTGAGAACTGAGTAATACTCAATTCAAATACCAAAATTAAGAGAAATTCAAGAAGTGATGAGAAAAAGGTGATTGAAATACATCAATTTTGGAAGGGTTACTAAGCTATTTCTAAGGTTCTGGGACTCCACAGTGTGACAGACACATTATCTGCAATCACAGAAGACTTGGAGCAATACTGAACCTTCCCTGAAGACTATCCAAGATTCCAAGAGCATGGTGAATGCCCATTCAGACAGTCACAAAAGATCCTAACAAAACATTCAAGGAACTGCAAGCTGTTCTCACCTCAGGAAAGGTTAGCGTTCATGGTGGCTCCTATATTCCTAAGACACTTGTCAAAATAGTGTCTATGAGGATGTGGCATGCCTTAAACGTTCTTATTTCTTAGCAGCGTCTATCCTTGCAGAAGGGTTTCTTGTGTATTTGCTTTTCTGTGTGTTGCTGCAGTGCTACTTTTGGACACATGCATTATGCAACCAAGACACTTAGGTTCCTTTGCTGTAAAGCCCAAGGTTGTTTTGCTTTAACACATATTCTCCTTTGTCTAGGCTATTCAAGTGCCGAGGCACTATGTAAAGAGTATCGTCAGACGAAGGGCCCTGGTACCACAGCTAAGCCGTCAGAGCAACTATTCTTTCTCAAACTGGGTGGCCTCATTAAAAACACACTGGAGAAATGCCAGAGAGAAAATGGTTTCATGTGAGTGATTTTATGAAGAAGATACAGATACACACATACAATTTATGAAGACTCAACACTTTACATGTAATGTTGATCTTGGGTGCAAAACTCTCCAATAAAGAGGCAACCAAACATTTTAGTGGAAGCATTTATGTAGTCATTCAACATGTTTATTTATACATTATGTAGTTGCTCTCATGGAAAATCATAACATTTTTAAAATCTATGACTTGCAAATCAACATTAAGGAGTATCCTAAATATATATGGATCTGCCTTAACATTAATATACCTGTCAAATTAATATAATGTAGGTACCATTTTCACCACCAAAACAACTGATCGATTTTGTTCTGACCCTCATAGCAAAAACACAATGAATCTTTTTAGTAAATCTGTTCTACACTATCTCTTATGTGAGATACGCCAGCTTAAGCTAGCTTCCCCCCACGTGCGTAAATGAGTTATCATCAGGTGACCTTTTATTTTTATGCAGCATTTAGGATCAGCCTTACATCTCCTCATCTGTATGTCCCTACATAATGGCCTACATTCTATCCGCATCTCAATAACTACTGGACTGCATTCAATGAAGTCTGCACATTTTTTTTCGAAGCATCTCATAGTTCCTTCAATTTAATTAAATTTGTTTGTGCATTTGGACCAGTGTTCTGGTGATTTTTATGAGTTTTTCCTTAACTTAACTATCAGGACTTAACGCTATCTCGGTAATTTGAGGATGTTTTCCGTTGATTTTCTTCCACGAGTTAGCTTCTAACTGCTGCTTTTTTTTTCAAATCCCCCAGGGTTTGGGTCATACACACACATTGACAAATATGTCCATTTCAACTCAAATCTGACTACCTCTGCTTCAAACACAGAAAACATGAGATTATACATTATAGACCATCCCCCAGTACATCTTTTTTGGATTTATTTAGAAATAAAAAAGGTCTTGAAAAGATTCTGTAAAAGGAGATAATGTATTATGGTAACTCAAACGGTCAAAATCAGGAGTCCTAATTTTGGAAAGCATAACGTCATCAACTTATGACGTGTAGATCAAAAATGTCTTTTGTGGACGTTGTTCGGCGTGCGTGCATGGACAGACCCAATTGTAGCTCAAACCAAACTAGACCCATTATGGTCCGAAACCTATCTGAACCTAGTTATGACATTCTTGTTTGCTAAGCAAATCTAAGTGCAACAATAAAGGCTCTGTAATATCGCACAAAGGGGCAAGTTCTCCTCTCCTTATTACACCTTTGGTCGTCTTTCTTCAGATACTTCCACAAGATCCCCGCTGAGGCACCTCAGCTGGAGTTGAAGGCGAATTATGGACTGGTAGAGCCAATCCCCTTGGAGCTGCCACCTCTCAGTGAGCAGTGGTCCCCTGATGTATATGCCACCTTTGACCTGACCAAGGGTGCCAAAAATGACAAGGTACTGCTGCTCACTGTAGATTCCAACAAAGTCTGGATGACCTAAGAAAAAAAAATTGTATATGAAGACACGTTGATTCATATCTGTTCCTGTTTCTTTAACCCCAGGCCAAACCCAAGGAGGAGGAGGTAAAACCAGTGAAGGAGCCAGATTTAAAGCCCCAGAAGGACACAGGCTGTGTCCTCTCCTAAACGTTCTTCTGTTTCCACCTTCAGCCTTATGCCTCAGTACGATCTCTTGGAATGATGGCATCCATATTTTTTTTCATGTAAAGGAAAATTTTATTTTTTTGTAATATTAATCCATGGTGTTTTACATTCGTGTTCAAACATGTGTGTTGTATTTAGGTATTGCAGTCTCACATAAGCCAGAGGTTGTCCCTTCATTTTAACAGCCCCCAGACTGGGCTGTGGGCTTTTTAAAGGATACCAAAAGAAAAATGTATTGCAGTAGGTCTATTGGTGTTTCCTTTGACTGCAATGTTCACATGCTCACTGTGGGTCCTTAAAGTAAGTGCTTTAAGTGCTGTGACTCAACATTGGAAACTGGAATGTTGACAATAATTAAAATTGGTCTCAGGATAAGGATCTAATAAAAAAAATTTTTAAAAGCTGCAGTAGTATAAATAGAGATTATATAAAAACAAATGTTTGTATTGAATAGTTGCACATGTAGAACCAACCAGACTGAACACTCCAGATAATTTTATGTCATGCCAGTCACTCATGCTCATAAAAAGAAAATCGAAATTAAAATAAAAATCATCAGTTCATCTGTAGATGACAATACAACTACATGTAATTGCTGGTGTATTTGGTTTCTTCAAGAAGTGGCAGTTTACAATCAATATTAATTTAAATCGCAATGTAATATACGATAGTTATTTGCACATGACACGACATAGCTGTTTGTTTACTTCTTATTTTCTGAAGAGAACTAAATCGATGTGGCAGAATTATGATAGCAGATCTAAATATTTTATCAATTGTCATATCAGGATATTTTAGTTGTAACTTTAGTAAATATATTTCTGTGTATCTCCACTCATTATTTTTGTGATGCTGATTTTTTTTTCAGTGGATGGAAATGTCATTTTGTTAAAAGACTTGAGTCATACACTCACAGTTTGATTGTTCTTTATCTTGTGAAATGTTTTCCATTCCTTCAAGACAGAAATCCGGGTATGAGCAATATCTGATAGAAAGAAGTGGGAGGACATGTGAACATGTGTTTAAAATTTGTAGATGAAGTAATGCTCCACTTCATAGAGGTTGCTCTTATTGTCAAGACTCTTCCTATTTCAAATGTTGGTAAAGCTTTACTTACTACTCGTATTAAGCAAAATAAACAGCTAATCTATATGAGTGTACCAGTCATAATAACGCAACACTTTCGCACTTCACAATTGGTTGTGCAGGACTACCAGTGGTGAACATATTAAATAAAAAATCCTTATGATTACGATAAATACTTCGATACCACAAGCGTGTTCTGTTACCAGTGCTTGAGTTGCTCTGTCAAACTAATGAAAATTAGAGATGATGTAACATGCTAAATGTATATTCATCTGCAACATTATAACCACTGGCTGAATCAGAAGACATCTCCTTAAAAGGGCTGTGTCAGTGCATGAGATATATCAGGCAGCAAGAACCTCAGTCTTAACAGCTGTTCTCCAGTGTAAGACTGGCTGCACTACAAAAAAGGAATTTCAAGAAATAAGAAAAAGCCTTGTTTCTAGGAAATTTATCCTTTTTTGAATAATAATGTCAAGCATGTTTCACATTGGGAAAATATCTACTTAATCTACTTAATTTCAAAATAAGATATTTCAGCCAATATTGATCTAGTTTTAATCAGTAACAAGGTACAACAGTATTTTGCATAATATCCAATCAGAGAAACATTATTTTTTCCCTTATTTTATGAGTAAGCGAAGTTTGGCTTAATTGTAAACTTTTTTTTACCTCTAATTTTTAATTTTGGTTGAATAAAAGCAGCACAATCAAGGAACTAAAATAAATAATATTAATTAACTATTCTTTATTTCTTGTAAATACTTGCGATGCTCTCCCAATCAGATGATCGGTAGGTCGGCAATTTGAGTGCATTTTTTTTTGTTTTTTTTGCTAATTTGAATATAATTAAAGTATATTTGTCTTCTTCCTAGTATGGCTGTATTTGCAGTGTCCACGTTTTCCCCGATCGATTGATGAGCACCAAATACAAAAATAAAGTTCTTCAATGTTCTTCATTTTATGCCTTTTTCAACAAAGAACTGTCTGGATCTTCCTGTTGCATTCAAGGTGTTCATTCTTATGTACAAAGCTGTTAATGGCCTAGCACCAGGCTACATCACTAATTCCCTTGTTGCCTCAGTTGCCTTCACTGTGGTCATCTGGACTTAAATCATTAAAGGTTCCCATTAACAGTCAGAAGAATATTAGGGGCACATCTTTTTTTTTTATGGCCCAAAAAAGTTATCAAGGAAGCCAGCCCGCTGAATTAGAAACCCTGAAACTAATGTCTCCACTTTAGCATTTTATCCAGGTGCCCTTCTGTTTATCTTTTATTCTTTTTTTCTCAGAATATTTTTGTCTATTTTCAAAAGTAAGCGGTAAAAATATGCCTGTTGAGTGCACAGCAAGAAGGTTTCCCCTCCAGTGGTTGAAGCTACAAATAAGGTCCAACACAAAAAAACATTTTAAAAAATGTACAAGAAATGTATACTGAACACTGAATACATTCATGTTCAAGAAAATAACATAACATTTTAATTCCCAAAAACCTAACCCTAGTTGCCCCTTGAACAAGCCAAACTTGAAAGTTCACCGAATGGTTTTATCCTAGAGTCTAAGTGATACAAGCTAGAAGTCAAGTGTTTTATTTAGAATTGAAGAAAAGGAAGTTCAACAAGAAATGAAATAAAATAATTGAATTTTATATGTATCAGGAAAAGAGTACAAAAAATATATGTATATTAAAAAAGAGAAATGTGATCCTGAGTGACACTAAAAACACAGGTAGTATTCCTGGAAAGTTCCCCACAACTTTTGGAATTTGACCTAAGAATTCTTGACAGAGTTAAAAAAAATCTTTTCCAGGTTTAAGCAAGACATAATGTCTCTCAGCCATTCAACAGGGTTGGGCAGGGCAGCACCACTTCATGTCAACCACACTGCTGGCTTGGCCCCTACGGAAGTGAAGGATAATAAATGGCGTTGTGTGAAGTCAGGCATGCTTCATCATCATTGGTAGTTCCAAAAGGAGCAATCAGAGGGTTAAGTTGAAGGTAAAAATCGAGGATGACGGACAGAGCCTGGAACACTTCTCTCCAGAATGTATCCACGCTAGGATACTGACACAACACATGAATAAGTGTGGCAGTATTCCTCCCATATTTGGTTTGTGCGATACAGTAGTTTAGCTTTGGAAATATGCGCTCTATGCACAACCAGTAACTGTAGCAGACTGAAATGTGCAAAGGGATTTTGAAATAATCAGCGTGAAGATAAGAGTCTCACACTTCGTCCGACAGTGAAAGGTGTAGATCAAATTGCCATGTGGTTTAATTTTTTAAAGAGGAAATTGCCTTTCTCCAGCCAATCTGTCAAAACTAGAAGAAATTAAAACTTAAGGTGAGAGATGGAAGCCGAGGAATGCTTCGACAGTATTGGAAAACGAGCATCAGGGAGGTTTGGTATCTTATAGCTGACTAAGTGTCTAATTGGTGGTGCCGAAATGGCTACTTGGCAAGTTAAACTTATTGGTGATCTGTTTAAATGATGGAAAACCTTTAAAAGGATATTTAAAAAGCATGATTCCCCTTCTGTGTTATCCTTGAAAAGCAGAACCAAGAAAACGGCTCGAATAGATGGTTTTTATTAAAAAAAGGAGAAATCACAAAAACCAAAGTCTTCTGTCAACTGAGCCTATGTTCTAAGTGTGCTTGAAAGACCAGGTTATCAGGTTAATTGATTAACTCGGGGAAGAAGGAGTGAACATCACTGCCCAATAGTAAAAACGGAAATAAGTGTTAATTGGGTTGTAGGGGATACTTACCCTTTCATGTATAAGGCAATTTAATTGAATCTAGAGAATCAAATAAAAGTTGGGGGATAAAAGTTGGTATGGATTAAAAAAAGGTTTACAAATTAAGGGAGGATTAACATTTATTTTGATAGCGTAAATTCAGCAAACCAGAGATGTATAATAGAGGTGACCACTGCGCTGTGAGTGTTTGACTTGATTTAGTGCTGGAATAAAGTTTTCCTTGAAAATATACTTATGTTTTCTTGTAATTATAATACCGAGGTAAGTAAAATGATTCTTCACTACCTTGCAGGTAATGTTAGTGTACTCAGATTAAAGTGCCACTCCATACACATGAAAAGGTTCAATTATGTGCAGATTTAGTTTGAAACCTGAGAATTGTCCAAATTGGATAAGTTATGACAGCATATGGCTTATAGAGTTATATGGAATTGATATGAAAAGCATAAGATCATCTGCATAAAGGGATATTTTATGTACAACTGGCTATGGAGTACGATTTCTAGGGGCTATATGGCCAGATCAAAAAGTATAGGATCCTTGAGTTCCCGTGCTGAAGATTAAGTTTCAGACTGTAAAGGGTTAGTGAGGACAAAAGTGGTAGGCAATACATACAACAATTTTATCCATATGGTAAAGCCAGGTTCAATAGTGGGGTAAATTGTAAATTGAGGGTAAAATGCGTTCCCATCTATGAGCCAAAACCATAGCCATATCTTGACGGCAACATTTAATTAGGAAAGTTACCAATAGGAAGGGCACTCAACTGCGTCTTTTCCTCTCTTTGGAAAAAGGTCGACAAATCCTTCATTGAAAGATCACTTTTAATGAATGGCTACTACAGAAGAACAGATGAAAATATTTTTAAAAATTCTGAAGGAAACCCATCAGGTCAAGGTGATCTCTCAGACTGCAGTGAAAAGATGGTGGCTGCTATTTCTTCTATTGTTTTGGGTTTTTCTAATTTCTTCATGTTAGCTGTTGGAAGCTCCATAATGTTCAGATTATCTAAGAAATTCTCCATTTTGTCTTATTTTCAATAATTATTCATATTTATTTTCATTGTAGCTTTTTTTTGTTATCATCACCCCCCTTTTAAACATCTCTACCTTTTCTATCGTAAAATGTAACCTAATTTTCATTCTTGTTTTTTCTTGCTCTTTGCTATGTATTTTTTAAGAAGCACATTGTTTGTAATTCTCATGCATTACTGGTCATATACAAATTAAGTTTATTATTAGTACTCTATTCTAGCATGAAGTGAGAAACTGAAACTATCAGATTACAATATTTAGATGTTTTAATGGTCAACAGTCGTTCTACACACCCACAAAAGCCCAACCCCTCAAGACCAACACTATTAGATTAGAGTGACATGTCTATAACTCCTCGCCTGTGCTAAGGTAGGCACTTCTGTTTTTGTAGGCTCGGGTTT
The DNA here is from genome assembly GCA_009660295.1 of Lophius piscatorius. Lineage (NCBI taxonomy): Eukaryota > Metazoa > Chordata > Actinopteri > Lophiiformes > Lophiidae > Lophius > Lophius piscatorius. Next base: position 29,637 of record VRLP01003836.1, on the reverse strand, counting down.
CAAGAGTGATCCTGTATCCTGTTCTTGTTTTTTTCCACATAACAGAGTCAGCAGGAATGCACATAAAACTACAACTGTTACATGGGAAAGAATCAACATTTGGATGGTTTGGATGCCGGATCGGTGTATTGAAGAAACATTTGCAGCAACTCTAAAATGAGCAGCAGTCAGCAGGAAGTAAGTGTTGTAACAATGGCGCAAGATAGATATGTTTGCTCAGATTGTGTTCAGTATTACTGGAGCAGAGGTTAACTTCTAACTGCTATTGATACTAGCCATTATAAAGCTTAATATAGTATGTAAGAAAAACAATATTCAAAATAAGAATATGCTACATATAGATGATATTCAGTGAGAACGGAGGTTTATGTAAAGACCTGAGTAACCTGTCTGACATCACTACACAACCAGGAGACAGAGTTTGGAGGTCCTGCTGTGTCCAAACAGAGGAGGGTCATCCACTTTTCCAGTGGTGAAACTCTGGAAGAGGAACACAGTGATGAAGAAGAGACAGACAGCCATCCTTTTAGTGAACCCATTGAGCGGGTGAGACACTCACAGCGAGACACTTATTGTTGAAAAATGTCATGTGTGATGATATTTCATGACTTGTTCTGCCTCTTTTACTTCAGAATAGGCTCTCATTCAAGAATGTGGCAATTCTAATTGGGAGGATTTCCCTGCTAAGTATGTATCATGTCAATTACATTTAATAAAACTAAACAGCAGGCGCAGCTACTGAGTTAATGTGTTGTTGTTCCCAAAATTAGCTTGTGATTTCCTTGGAGAGAGACTAGCTGGTGCACTAGGACTGAATGCGGCTAAATACCAGTACGCCATAGACAAATATCAACGAGATCACAAGGTAATGTAAAATCCAAGATGATACATCTGTAAAAACAAATAGAATACTGCACCCTCTTAAGATGGGTACCAAGAGCCGGTATTAAATTAGACCCAGTTTCAAACTTGCCATTACCAGTATCACTAAACTGGTAATGGCGATGCTGCGGTGCTGGGTTAATATTAATGAATTCTAACATCGCTGGCAAATTCAAATGGTTGGATCCAAATTAAATCCGTGGTGGTTGAGGATGCTCTGTACTGTGTGATGAAAGAAGTTCAATAGAATAAAAAGAATTCTGTCTTCAAGCCAAAACTAGTGAAATTCACAAAAATTCATATGCAAAAAGGCAGCATGTAAATGAATAACATCAGCACCACCATGGAAAATGCAAATAGAACATTGATTGAATATGAAGACATGCAGGATTTATGTCAATCTTTTCCATAAGATTTACCTTTTGTCTGGTTAGTTTTGATGGTTTTTCAAAAAAAGTGCAACTTATTTTAATTAAATTGGGAATTAGGATAATGTTTTCATCCCATAATAAAGACTTCATAGATAGATAGATAGATGGATGGATAGATAGATAGATAGATAGATAGATAGATAGATAGATAGATAGATAGATAGATAGATAGATAGATAGATAGATAGATAGATAGATAGTCCCATCTTATCCTCACAAAATTGACAATTGCTTGTACAACGAAGGGGATTGGGGACATTTCAGGGATGTTTTGCTGTTGGGTATGACAGCATAGGTTTAGTTTTGGAACTGTACTCATAATTGAATTCTGCCTTTTGAACAAAGAAGCCAAATAATTCCTTACATAGTGAGCTCTGGAGTGCCCAAACAAAATTTAGCCAAGATAAATTAACTCCATTTTTTTATTGGGAAATTATTTCATGTTATTTAGTTTTTGGACCCGATAATGTAGAGATGTATCAATAAGGTTGCAACGGTATCAGTGTCAATAAAATCCTAATGATACCTATCTTTAGATTTGTCAGGCTAGAAATGATGATATTTTAAAATCCACAGTCTGTTAATAGGACTTATTAATGGTTATTAACATGTCATTTTCCACATGTCCTTGACCAAGTTCCATTACCTCAATCACAGACAACTAGCAGCCAAGATGCGCAGAATACCAAGATGATCCACCTCTCCTCTGCACTGGATAGGAGTTATTATGGAGCCACAGGAGATATAAAATGCCCTGTGGATTCCCATGAAACCTGTGATGAGATGAACAGGAATAAAGGATCTTACAACATAGGCTATCAAACAGATGATTTGGAATAAAACCAAAAGAATCAAAGCATTGAGAGTTGTGTTGCCTTCATTACTTTCTGCCAAGGCAGTTGTTAGTTTATTAAAAGATGCAGGGTGTAAAAATTTAGGAAATCTCTTTTAATAAATCACACACTGAATAATATTCATAATTATTTTTGCCTTGTATAGTCGGTTGAAAATAAGAAAAACATATTAAAGTTAGCTTAGAAAAAGACCTTGTCAGCCTTGTTGAGCTGCCTGAGTAGATGACAACTGGCTCCAGAGAGGGCTTTTCTCGTTTTGTGTTGTAGTGGCGGAAAGAAGTCTCCACAATTAAGACTGCTAATCTTAACTGAAGCAATTAAATGTGATTCATTAATAATATCCAACATTTACATTTATATAAGTTACTTTTCCCATGAAGATCCCACAGGGACTTATTAATGAAGGTAAATGCAGTTATCAATTTTTCTGAGCTCAGTAATAAGACAAGGGATTTCCACATGTCAATGCATATGAGCAACTATAGACACAATTAGATTTTGTTGGGAAGTGACAATGAGTAAAAATATAAACAGTAACAGTTATAGCAGTTATCAGTTAACAACACATAGGGTCTCCGAGAAGCGAGGTGAAAGAAAGGCCTCCCAGGATAGACCAAAGTATCCGAGGAGAGCTTAGTAGAGTGCAGGGAGGTTGGCTAGACTGAACAATTTGCCCTTTGTTAGTTGGATGAAGGGGTCATGGGGGGAAATACATTATCCAACTTCTGCATGTAGTTGGAATTATCGGGTGATGCTAAGAAGGGACATCAAAGAGCTCGCGGAGGAGGCTGGTTGTGGCTTTGGAGGAAGGTTGCCGCTGGGCGTACCCCAATAGGGCAGCTACTTTCCTTGCTGCCTGCCTGCCACCTCAGCTCTGGATCTTGCCTACTGTGCAAGCAATTATCCTTCTACACGGTCACCGACTGAAACTTCTAGTGTGCAGTCTGTATCCATAATTATAAGATTGCTTTATTGTACCCATAGTTATGAAATAATCCAGCCTGTAGTCCGTGCACATTGTAATAACAGTGTGTACGGTGCTATTAGCTATGTACGATTCCAGGTTATATTCTATATATATATTAATACAGTGATTTACTTTACTCATAGCTACTTTTATAACATGCATTTTGGCACTCACTCATAAATATGCCCTATGCCAATCTCTGGTCTCTGGTTGTTATACCAGTGCTTTAAGTGCTTTACTCTATATATAACTATGCACTACCCCAGTTGTTATAACCCTATTATATATTAAAAGGCAATAACCCAATACAATAATTCCCCCCTTTAAGGCTTTTAAAAAACCTTTACAATAATTCACCCCTATCTGACAGATGATCCACATAGCACAATAATAACTTGCAAATTTTTTTTCCCTTGCATTATATATACATCATTTCCACTTTGTCACCAGATGACAAACTGGTCCCTTTTCTAGTCCCTGAAAACTGACCATGCCATTAGTGGGTGCCGTACAGGACAGCAGAGACTGGACTGTTTTATACATCTTTATAAACTTTTTTCTTTTTTACAAGGTTCTGATGTATGCAGCTCTTTATAAATATTTAAGTGTGCGATTTGTGGAAGTTGTGTCTTCTAAATACATACAATTAAAAGTAAATGTTTTGTACAGATTTCTGAATAAATTGATTATTTAAAACATTCTCTGATTCAAAAAAGTCTAACTCGGGGCGGCTGTGGCATAGTGGGTAAAGTGGTTAGTGGAAGATCAGAAAGTAGCCAGTTCAAGTACCACCAGGGTCTACTTGTGATAGGGTTGTTGAGCAAGGCCATAAAAACACTGGGTGCTTCAAAGGGACTACCCACTGCTAGGGAGCAGTCTGTGAGGACACAGATGGGTTAAATGCAGAGAGATAGTTGTACTGTGTATGGCTGCATGTGATCAATAATTAATTTTTTATTCATAACTTCAAACTTAATGAGGTCTGAAAGGCTGGCAAATATTTATTCACTCCTCTTGCACCACCAATGGCTGCTGTATAATATTGGGCAGCCAAAATGAATTTCGTACAGAACAGCTTATGACTATTTATTTATAAAGCGCTCTCTGTCTGGTAGCAAATTAAATTGATCATTATAAAAGCAAAAAAACGTAACGACGAGGATGGGATTCGAACCCACGCGTGCAGAGCACAATGGATTAGCAGTCCATCGCCTTAACCACTCGGCCACCTCGTCTCTCTTAGCGTAGTAGGCGCTGCACTAACATTATAAATCTACATCTGTATGTGCTGCGTTAACAAGAACATTGGAAGTTAATGCGATGCCACACAGTTATAGCATCAACGCTCCTTGCCATAGTCATGTCATGTCCCGATGAGCCATTTCATTTGCTAGTACGTCTTGCGTTTAAATTTAAAAAGTTGTGAATGAGCTACCCTCTCTTTCATCCCAAAGCACAAGACCTTTGCGCGACAACGTCTGAGTAAGTCTGCGCCATGAATACGCTATACTATAACTTTATCGTCTTTCAACCCCGCTAGGGTAACCTTAATTTAACAAAGTTGCATGCGATGCTTAAGATCGGAAATGCAGATATTAACTAAGTTATTTTAGCTGAAAAAAGAGCTAGCTGTAGACAGCCAGGATGGCCCTCTACTGTTATGGCTGTATGTGTGGACTTTGTTTGTTTTTCCCGTTTACCCTCCTTTCTTTCTAGCTCTGCTCAGGTGCTCTGCATTGCGATTGCCCATGAGGAGCACCTGGCCTGAAATAAATGTTAAGACCTCCAGCCGATGTTGCCAGCTATACGATGATTATCGTATTTATACGATAGTTTTAGGGTCTATACCGCATACTTTTTAAATAGGCCAAATATACGATAGTTTTGGCATTTCCGTGCACCCAAAAAAGTAAGGCGTTTTGATGAAACTGATGCCTGCAGTGCTCATACCCGATCAACTCATACTTGGCTGGCTCCTCCTCACTGCCAATCACATCAGCAGCGCTCAGCTCATGTTTGTTTGCGCAGCTGCAATGGACCGCAACAAACTTATAAACTAAGTGAACATGAGTTCGGGCTCGGCCGAAAAATAGTACCAAAAGAAAAGAGTCAGACACAGACACGGACACATGAAGAGAACAAATCAACCCCGCCGGGCACAGCAGCTCTATCGCCATGCCTGGGAGTTAGACGCTGCGTTTAAGAGATGGCTTCAACCTGCTGCTGTCACAGACTTTCGTCAAGATGTTTCTCCAAGTTGCTTTTGAGGAAATAAAAAAACGTTAAAATTTTAATGACCCTGTCCTAACCCAAAGTGAACTTGATCAAACCAAGCCGCGGAGCAGGCTCATCACTGACACTTTAAATGGACTCATGCATTCATCACAGTGTGTGAAAACAGCTGGTGGATGCGCAAAATTCACACCAAGACGATGCTGAGTTCAGTAACTGCATTCAATCTTTACCAGGAAACATCCGCCACAGCCACAGCTGGACCTTCTACCTCAGTCGCTAAATCACAGTCAGGGACAGACAGTTAATCCGAGGTGGGATTTGACCATTAGATGAGTTCTGATCTCACGCTGTGTTTCCAATTAGTAAGTACTCATATGTTCGACCTTCTGTGATAATAATCATGTGTTACGATTTGAATGTTAAAGTTCAGTTTCTCCTGTTGAGGCCGTTCTGCATGCGGTATGTAGTTCCAATGCTTATATTTTGATAGTTAAGGACGGAACCTCTTTGGTAGTGACAATAGACAATAATAAGTGTGACAATAGATAAAGCAGTTGTTTCCCTCAAATGGCCGAGCCACTGTGTTTATTCCTTAGGTTATTGCAGTTCCATTTACAAAGAATAGCTTTGTTTTTAAATGCACTGTCCTAGCGTGTGATTTTTCAAGTTGTTTTAGTACATAAGATAGTTTGGGTCAAAATACGATAATTTTAAAGAGACAGTACGACATTTCGTCATTTCCCATCTGGAAACATTGTCTCCAGCTCAAGCATCAGAGAGGGAGAAGCTTTTGGAGTGAGTGATATTTTGTTAACCTTTGTGTAGTGTCTTGATTGTTAATTAATCTGATGGGTTTTTTTTTAGAATTTTTCTTTCTGTTTTTGGTTTAGATCGGTGCTTGAGTATAGTTAGCCTCATTGGGGTATTTACATTAGGGGAGTAAGACTGCTACCGGAAGTGCCAACAATCGACAAGTGTGCATCAAAAGTGGACAACATGAGGTTGTGACCTGGTTTGCTAAATCATGCTGTCTTTAAAATCACATGGTCCCATGTCTGGGAAGAGATGGAACTAGAATGCACTATGGGAGGGAAGCAAACAGTGTAAGCAGTATGATGCCATGGTCAATGGTTCTTCTAGGAAATCTTGGGCACTGACATTCATGTAAATCAGTGGTTCTCAAAATATGGTACGCCTACCACTGGTGGTACGCAGGCTCCCTCTTGTGGCACGCGGAGGAATCTCTGAAATTGCTTACTTTTTCAAAATTAAAAAACATTAATTTAAAAACCTATAATACTATCAAAATACTATGATGAATGAAATGAAAATATTGTAGCCATGAGATAAAGTAAATGGGCTTTAGAATAAGTTTTTTTGGTCGGACGTCCATGAGCCTCCTACCTAGTTGGGTTTTGGCGCGTGAGTTAAAAACTAAACCGTGAGGACAAGAAGACAGAATGAGGAGGAAGCTAAAATTACGAGTAGTTTAATAAAAATGCAATCTTAATTAACTAACTAATTAATTAATTAACATTGCTGCTTTTTGGTCAGGCTTTTTATAGTTATTATTTCATTTTTTTATTGATGCTTTTATCTGCTTTTGCTTTGTAGCACTCTGAGATTTGATCCAAATATAAAGTGCATTATAAATTAAATGTATTATTATTATTATTAATCTTGGCTTCTAATGGGAACTTTTAGGAAGAGAAATGTGGATCAGGAGGAGAATATTATTTGCAGCGTTGTAGAAACTGCAGTGGAAGACAGTGAACATAGCAGCATCCCTGAATCAACAGCATCAACAAGCAGCAAACGGCAAAAAAGTAAGGAGATATGACTCAGGTTACATCAAATTTGAATTGTGCATTAACAGGGACTTACAGTTGATATTGTTAATGATCTTTCCTGCTCTGTCTCCATACTGTATGTGTGTGAGGGGCTGCCCCCTGCATTATAATCATGTGAAAGAGTAGCACTAGCTACAAGTGCTAATGCTTATTGGGAATGTATTTTCCTCCTGTTTGAACTATGTTAAGCTGAATAGTGTTACCTACTTCTACTAATGCATTTTTACATGGGTCATAAGGGTGGTGTCATGCCCTGTAATTAGGTTTGTTGTCATATTGTTTCCTGATTGCTTCTCCACTCTTGATTGTTAAAACCTGCGTCTTGTTAAGACCCTGCCTCAGTGTATTTAAGCTGTGCTCCCCTCCCCACCTGTGCCAGATCGTGTTGTTCCATTGCGCCAACCTTTCCAGCGTAATTCCTAGTGTTCCCCGTGATTTATGGTTCAGATTTCTGCTCGTAAGAAACCTTGTATTTTTGCCTGCTCCCTTAGTTATTGTTTGCTTGCCTTTACTAGTAAAGAGTTTATTCACCAGACGTTGTGGAAGTCGTGCTTGTGGAGCCTAACTGTGGTGCCAGCTTGACATTACGATCTGGCCATAATGGATCCAGCCGACTCCAACCCACTGCATGCTGCTCTCAGGGCGAGCGCATCAACCAGCATGAGGAACAGATGTCCGCAGTGTACAGAGGAGTGAGGGATTTAACGGACAGACATGGCGAGTTTCAAACCTCCATCGAGGTCACTCACCTCAGCGCCCAGTTCCAGCAGTTGGTGAGTAGCTTGGATACCCGGTTCCTCTCCTCTCCGGCCGCTGCTGCACCTGCTCCTCAACGGTCTGATTCCACTCCGGCGCTGAGTTCCTACCATGCCTCCAGTCTCAACTTGGCCAAGCCCGACCGGTAACTGCCGGGCCTTTTTGACTCAATGTAGCCTTCATTTTGAGCTACAAGCCATTCATTTCCTACCGAGAGGTCCAAAGTGGCATTCATGATTTCACACCGCGTGGGCGACAGCAGAGGGGACTCGGAATTCCCAGGTGTGCTAGTCGCTGCGTGATTTTACTGACACTCTAAGTAAGGTTTTTGACCACACCGCTCCCGGTCCAGAAGCCGCAAGAGTTCTGGCCGGTCTGAGACAGGGAGGTTGCCGGGTGACCGACTACGCCATTGAGTTCCGTACCCTAGCAGCGGACAGTGGATGGAACTCCGCCGCTCTCCGCGACACTTTCCTTTCGGGACTCTCGGACACAATCAAGGATTTGATCACCCCTCTGGATCTTCCCGCTGACTTGGACTCTGTTATCGCCATGGTCACACGGATCGATAACCGGCTTCACGAAAGACGGAGGGAGAGAGATCGACTCTGCACGGGTTCTTCCTCGCAGCTTGCTTCCAGAGCTCCACAGCCTCGGTACTCGCCTCCACCCTCTGCTGTCTCGGAGGAGTACATGCAAGTCAGCCGTGCCAGATTGTCCCCGGAGGAGAGACAGCGTCGCTTTCGGGAGGGACGGTGCGTTTACTGTGCTCAACTCGGTCACTTCTTAGCCCGCTGCCCATTGAGGGACAAGGGGTCTCCAAGGAGGAAGAGACTGGTGAGTCGGGTTATATCCTCTGAATGTTCACGATCTTTAACTCTGGTTCAGATAATTGTGTCCGCCCAGACTTTGTCATATCAGGCTTTAGTGGATTCTGGAGCCGACGAGAGTTTCATGGACTGGAGTATAGCAAAGAGACTGGGTCTCAAGGTATCCATTCTACCCAAGCCTCTGGAGGCCAGTGCTCTGGATGGTCGGTTCTTATACCGAATCACTCATCGCACGCAACCACTCCATCTCTTGGTAGAAGGGAATCACAGAGAAGACATCTGTTTCCACCTCATTGATTCTCCTACTCATGCCATCATTCTCGGGTTACCATGGTTAAAGAAACATAATCCCCTCATTGATTGGAATACTGGAGAGATAATCTCTTGGGGTAGGAACTGCTTAATGTCCTGCTGTAGACCATCTATCTCCCAGCTCTGTTAGCCTCCTTCTCAGGTCACCATGACTGAGAAACTCCCTTCCAGGATGGCCAGGGTTGCAGTCAACCCATTTCCAGGGCCAACTGACCCTAGCCTGCTTAAGATCCCCTCGTGTTACTGGGACCTAGAAGAAGTATTCAGCAAGGCAAGAGCCGACTTGTTGACACCTCACCGGACCTACGATTGCTGCATTGACCTCCTGCCAGGAACCTCACCACCAAGGGGTAGGCTATACTCTCTCTCAGCCCCGGAGAGGGAGGCCATGCAGACCTACATTACTGATTCCCTGTCAGCAGGGATCATTCGACCATCCTCATCACCTGCCGGGGCAGGGTTTTTCTTTGTCTCCAAGAAGGACAAGACCCTACGTCCCTGCATTGATTTCAGAGGATTAAACGACATCACCGTTAAGAACAGGTACCCCCTTCCGTTACTCGCATCTGCATTTGAGTTATTAAAGGGTGCCAAGATCTTTACCAAGCTTGACCTTAGAAATGCTTATCACCTGGTAAGGATAAGGCAGGGGGACGAATGGAAGACTGCCTTTAACACGCCTACAGGCCACTATGAGTATTTAGTGATACCCTTTGGACTTTCAAATGCCCCAGCTGTGTTTCAAGCCCTTGTGAATGACGTACTCAGAGATATGCTCAACTCATTCGTGTTCGTTTACTTGGATGATATCCTCATTTTTTCTCCGGATGAGAGGAGTCATGTTCAACATGTCTGCCAAGTTCTCAAGCGCCTTCTCCACCATCAGTTGTTTGTCCTGGCATTGCTACGATCTCAAGTCATCAACTGGGCTCACACCTCCCTCCTTTCATGCCATCTGGGAGTCCGTAGGACCTTATTTGTCATCCGACAGCGTTTCTGGTGGAACTCCATGACCAAGGAGGTGGAGGAGTATGTAGCTGCTTGTCCTGTCTGTGCATGAAACAAGATCTCACACCGCTCTCCTTCGGGCCTGCTCCAGCCGCTCTCTGTGCCACAGCGTCCTTGGTCAGACATATCTCTGGACTTTGTTACAGGCTTACCCTCTTCTGAAGGTAACACCACCATCCTCACGGTCGTGGATAGATTCACCAAGATGGTCCACTTTATTCCTCTGCCTAAATTTCCCTCTGCCAAGGAGACGGCGGAGGTAATGTTGTCCCATGTGTTCCGTCTCCATGGTTTTCCTAGGGATGTGGTGTCAGACCGGGGACCACAGTTTGTCTCCAAATTCTGGAGGGCATTCTGTTCACTACTGGGAGCCACAGTCAGCCCCTCTTCTGGTTACCACCCTCAGTTTAATGGCCAAACCGAACGCCTTAATCAGGAATTGGAGACTGGACTTCGTCGTCTCGTCTCTCAGAACCCAGCTTCATGGAGCAAGCACCTCATCTGGGTAGAGTATGCGCACAACACTTTACCCTGCTCATCCTCTGGTCTCTCCCCCTTCAAGTGTGCCTATGGTTATCAACCCACGCTGTTCCCTGACCTAGAGAGAGAGGTCAGTGTCCCCTCTGCCCATGCTCTCATTCGCCGCTGCCGCCGGATTTGGGCAGGGCCCGTAAGGTGTTAATCCGAAGTAGCACTCGTTGCAAGAGAACAGCAGATCGGCGCAGAATCCCTGTGCCCATCTACCGTCCAGGACAAAGAGTCTGGCTCTCCACACAGAATCTGCTGCTACGTGTGGAGTCACGGAAGCTGGCTCCTCGCTTCGTGGGACCTTTTGCCATCTCTAAAGTGGTTAATCCTGCATCGGTACGTTTAAAGCTTCCTTGTACTATGAGAGTTCACCCCACTTTCCATGTGTCTCGTATTAAACCAGTGAAGGAGAGTTCCTTGGTCCCTGCCTCCAAACCCCCACCACCCCCCCGGCTTGTTGACTGAGGTCCAGTCTACACCGTAAGACCATTGCTGGGTGCTCGTCGGAGGGGACGGGGACATCAGTACCTGGTTGATTGGGAGGGATATGGCCCGGAAGAGAGATCCTGGGTTTCAGCCAGCAATATCCTTGATTCCTCCCTAATCAGGGATTTCCACAAACATAAGGACAGGACGTCCAGTGCCGTCCCTTGGGGGGGGGGTACTGTCATGCCCTGTAATTAGGTTTGTTGTCATATTGTTTCCTGATTGCTATTCCACTCTTGATTGTTAAAACCTGCGTCTTGTCAAGACCCTGCCTCAGTGTATTTAAGCTGTGCTCCCCTCCCCACCTGTGCCAGATCGTGTTGTTCCATTGTGCCAACCTTTCCAGCGTAATTCCTAGTGTTCCCCGTGATTTATGGTTCTGATTTCTGCTCGTAAGAAACCTTGCATTTTTGCCTGCTCCCTTAGTTATTGTTTGCCTGCCTTTACTAGTAAAGAGTTTATTCACCAGACGTTGTGGAAGTCGTGCTTGTGGATCCTAACTGTGGTGCCAGCTTGACAGGTGGTACTTGGGTAGCCGGATATATTCTGAGGTGGTACGCAGTGTAAAAAGTTTGAGTGCCACTGATGTAAATGTTATTTTGACGTATACCACCTACTGTAACATTTTTGAGGACAAAGTGCTTCCCTACATGAAATAGCTCTTCCTAAATGGCAATGGCCTCTTTCAACAGTATAATTCACCCTGGAACACTGCAAAAATATTTAAATCAATTAAATCAAGTGATTGTGATGTGTGCTGGGCAAAAGTCTTTTCCATTATTAAGTGGTATCAACGGAATCTCAAACAACTTTTACTCATATACTGTATATTAATTATTTTTGAGTGGGTTTCTGCAGAAGTATTAGTCTGATAGTTATTCATCAGAATAACTATCAGACTAATGATAGTGACTGCACTGAAAGTTAGTTATATTGAATAAATTCTTACAGCTACAAATATGTTCAAACTGTTGAGCATAATATAAAATCCTGTCAGAAAATGTGGTGCACTATAGTAGAAATTGTTAAAGAAAAGAATCAATAAATGGACAGTACCAATAACATTAATGAACTTTAAATGAATAAATACAAATAAAACCACGTAATTAATATGCTTAAAATTTCAGTGAAGCATTACCCCCAAGTAACTAAATGAAGCACTCAGAGGGCAAACCCCCGCCAAAGTACAACAGTACCATAGATAGAAGACCTTATTGTGATCAGAATCAATTAGATCACTTTATTTAAGAACATGTCATGCAGATATTTCCATTACTGTATGAGTTATTGAAAGACTCCAAATCTTAAGATACTCCAACAAATTCTCAATATCTTTCCAATACTCTGCAACCGTTCATCTTTTGTGCCTTCCATTGCATCGTTTCTGCTCAGGGCAATTAGCCCCCAGCTCCATCCCACATAACCGTTCCTTTTTTCTGTTTCTTCAAATTCTGTCAAATAACAAAGATATACTTATCCAAGCTGTCTTGTTTAACACAGGCACAAATATAATGTTTAGATTTACTTGAATATACTACATCTCCAGTTTGAATGCGTTTAAGGACACCAAACCAAAACTGACAGTTTGACTTCACCGCCCAAAACGCCATAGTTATTTCCCCCTGGCAAGGAATGAGGAGGGTTTTGTTTTCACCCTGGTGTTTGTTTTTCTGTTAGTTAGTTAGTTTTTTTTTTTTAGTTTGTTTGTGGCCAAAATAAAGGGGAAACTAATGGATGGATCTGCATGATAGAGATGAATGAATAATAAATAAATTATTAATTGATTAATAAATGAATACATTTTGGTGATGTAATGCGTTTTGACAGCATTTAAAAATAAAATAAAAATGAAAACAAGCAATTGGAAAGGAACAGGAATACTGGGTAGGTACAGGAAATGATGCAACATGTGTCACAAAGTATAAACCCATAGACTAGAGATGATAACATTTTGATAAATATTCACCCACTGTTCTGTTCACCCACATGATGACAGCAATGACTTAGGAAGACACAAAGTACGCTCAGAGGTTGGTTTTGTCGGTGCTTGGTAATGGTAAACAAGCTGTATGAAGTAATTTTATATCTATATTAAGTACATTTTTTTTCAGCACTTGAAATTGGCTGAGGTTATTAGGTAGAGTGATCATCTCCTAACCTGAAGTTCAATTTAGGTTCCTGTAGCAAACCTGAAGCCAATCTGCTCCCTAGGTGCTTCAGAGAGGCTGCCTGCTGCACCTCATGGATGGGTCAAATGGAAATAAATCATTTCACTATGTTATTCTGTATGTGTTAAATAAAAGTTAAATTCTTATTATTATCTATATTATTAATAAAAACCCAGCCACAGAGGGATCACGAGCCAGTATACGTTTAGATCTGGTCCCAAGCCGGATGAAAAAGGGCTGGACAGCAGCAAGAACTTCAATGTTGCAACAATTGATTTAGCAGGCATTTCTTTTAATGAAATATAAGTTCACGTGCAAGGTCCAATCATAGCCATATAATTATAACCACTGACTGGGGGTCAAAAATACTTTGGTTATATCGTTATAATTGCATCCGTCGGCGGTTTGGATATATTAGGTACCAAATTAACATTTCGTCCTGAGGTTGATGCTTTGAGTCAAAACATATGATATAAGTTACTCGGACAAGTGCAAAATTATTATGGCTAGATGAGTGCTTCAGAGCATCTCTCGAGCAACAGGTCCTATTGGGTGTTCCTGGTCTACATTGGTTGGTAACTGCGTAAATCACATAACACATATCAGTGAACTCCGAAGACCATTGTGAGAAGTTACAAACTAGATCATATAAACAGATAATGGAAAGAGATAGTAGAAAAAAGTGCAATGAACATGCGTGAGCAGTTCATGAATCTGCATGAATCTTACCAATCAGTAACAGTGTTGAGTCAGAGTCCTTTAGTCACTCTTTATAACCAACATAAACTTCACCAAGGGATTAAAGGTCATATCTTGTCAACATGCACATTTAAACCGAAGCAGTGAATTAGGGAACACTCAGCATGATGATGATGAGGGTGCTGCAACTGTGTGGACTTGTGGTTCTTGTCAACTCATACACTGTAAGTATTACATATTTAGCTTAAAGAATGTAATATGACTATTTACTGCATGATGACATACATTATTTCTTTTTTCTTTTTTGTTTCTATTCAGATTCCTGTTTCACCTGAGATATACGGTATGTCATTTTCTCTCCTAAAATTAATATCTGTTGAAAAGACTTTAAGTTGTGTCTGTATTTTTGTTACAGAGGTGTATCAGAATGGTGAGGATGAGAATCCAATCCTTAACTTGGGTGAGCCAAAACAATTCAGCTGTTCACTGCTCTGTAACTTCAACACACTTTCCTTATATTTATTGGAATATCATAGTCAATATAAAGTTAATCAGTTTGTTGAATGGTAATTGAGGTATATTTTGTTGTTTTGACCTGTGCTGCAGGTTCAGATGCTAATGTGGTTGAAGGAGACATTTTAATTCCAGTAAGTGTAATTTTAATAATTGAGAACAATGCATTTGCTTTATCAGTTTATTGTTTCTTGATTGCTGCTCGCAGCAATTGCAAGTGTAGCTTTTGGGATGGTTGAGATACTCTTAATCTTGAGCAACCACTTCAAATAACAATTTTTTTTTGTGTATGTTATCTCTGACTGCATGAACTTTGATTAGGTTTGTGGTTCATTTTCCACACCTCTTTTATGCTGCAGAATGGAAAGAATGCCCTAATTGACAAAAGATACAGATGGAAATTTCCAATTCCTTATATTCTTGGTGATGATTTGGGTGAGTTTCTCTATAAAAAATAAGTGTAAATATACTGTTAAATATGTATCGCACAGATTTAGCCTCAAGTTATGCCTTTTATGTGTTATTATTAAATTCATTAAATAGAGTGCATTATTTATGCAAAATAAACAAAAAATAAATAAATCTATTAATCTTAGAACTGTTATGCTGTTGGGGTATTTTTAGAGGACTTTTCTTACCACCTTATGGAAAACATTTGCTGTCCTCTTATGTGACTCTTTCTTTCACTCTCAGACCTGAATGCCAAAGGCTGCGTCTACCAGGCTTTTGAAATGTATCGTCTCAAGTCTTGTGTGGACTTCAAGCCTTATGAGGGGGAGAAGTCATTCATAAAATTTGTAAAGAGTGGAGGGTATGGCTTCAGACGTCTTAATATTGTCATTAATTTGCATAAAGGTTGATCATTTCTTTTGAATACAGACATGATTATAGTGTGCTCTCTCTCTATCCATTCAAATAAATGGCACTCTGTAGAGTGCATTACTTTGCCAGGTTGAAAGAACTACAATTCTCTTTATCTTGTCATTCCCATGCTCCAATCCTCCACAAAATATATGTGTAATTATGTGAGGAATCAAAACAGTTTTTGTCTATCACATAATGAAACAAAGCAACAATAATTCATAGGCACGACATTTGGACTACATTGAACCAACAGTTAGGAAGTTGTGTTCGGAAAACAGTGTTTTGTAAAAAGCTCCTCCTAGCGAGTAAAATATGAACTATTTAAGAAATATACAACTGACTTTTGCCTAAATCAATGCAGTTCTTCCTTGCACTAAGGTCTATTTAGGTATAACATTTGAAAATGATCCATGAAATATTTTGGAATTATATCCAGAAAACCACATTTTCTGTAACAAAGCTCCCCCTAGTAAGTAAAATATATAGAGTAAAACACGATATTTACGTCAATTCATATGCACCAAATTTGGACTAAGTAGAACTAATTGGTAGGAAGTTATATCTGAAAATCTGTATTTTTCTTAAAAAGCTCCCCCTAGTGAGTAAAATATAAACTATAACAGTAAATAATGCATACAAGATATATCTCCTCAAGTTGAATCATATGCACCAGGTTTGGACTAAATAGGACCAACGGTTGAGAAATTATGGCTATCTACAATTTTCTAGATAAAGACTTTCACAAAAACACTCCAGTTTTTTTTCCCTCTGAGAAAGAACTGGAGCTTTTCAAATTTGGAATTATCCTTGATAAAGTTTTTAGTAATAGTGCTGACACGAAGGATTTGTGATTGCGGTGGTAGACGCTGTGGCGGACGCTTTGGTGGATGCGGTGACAGACGCTGTGTAAGACGCTGTGGCGGTGGTAGACTTTTCAGGGATATAACTATATTACATATGTTAAAGTGACAAATCAGTCAATAGTAGTTTGCTACTAGTTAAACTGTAAAACAAAGGGAGACGTGGAGACAATGTTTGAGTTCATTGCATCTAAAACCGACAGTAGAACACTAGCTATTTTAGGAGCTGTACAAATTGAGAAGAGTCACGCACATTCAGTGAGCTATCAAAGAAATGTCCATGGAAAAGTAGTAATTACAAAAATAATACTATCATTTCCACTTTTATCTCATAATTTATGATTATGACATGGGTACAGAAGTTAATGATGATTGATGATGACATGGGTACAGAATGCAATCATTTACAAGCAGACACATTTCACCATCATTTATGATGAGGGAAATATATGCTGTGTGTAGTTTTTGTGATGAGATGAGATTGTTTGAACCAATGCTGCTATAGCCCTTGTATAATGTGTTTGATTAAGTGGTTAACCTCAAGTGATCCTTCCTTGTGAATGACTGAGCCTTTTGAGGTTGCCCTGCCTCCTGATACCAATGAACATGTTTCATAAGAGGTGTTTTGAATTTCCATTGCTCAACTTTCAAATTACTTTGTTTCCCCTGTCCCAACATATTTGATACTGTGTTGTTGGCATTAAATCCAAAATAAGGGGGTTACCTCGGGCCTATAGGAGTTTGGGGTTGGATATTTGAAGCATAAAGACTTATTTTTAATTCAAGAGAATGGAAGGACATTATCATTTACTGGTCTGAGTGTATCTAACGAGTAGACACTAATTGTTTTATGGGAAAGGCAGTATCCATTACACTGACGATAAAAAGTCTGGTATACTTGCATGATTTGATTTTGAAATCTCTTTTATCTGCGCCTTGAGAGTGCTCAAAGTTTACAAATGGAAAATACTATAGGAGTGTCCCTTTTAATTGTTGCTTAATTGATTGCTTCTACGGTCTTAGGTGTTTCTCCAGTGTAGGAGACCAGCAGACTGGCCAGATTCTGTCTCTTGGGCTTGGTTGTGACCACAAGGCAGTTATTGAACATGAGCTACTCCACGCCCTGGGGTTTTATCATGAACAATCTCGTACAGACAGAGACGACTATGTCAAGATCTGGATGGATCAGGTTACCCCAGGTAAGTCTTTTAACAATTTAACCTATCCATAATTTTCTTTATTTTTAATCTTTATTCGCTGAAAACATATCATTTATTAGTAGTAAATACGTAGTTTTAGATTATATAGTAATACGTTTAAACACAGAAATGAAACATTTTGTATTTATTTAATCATATTTTTGCATTTTATATGACATGAATTTTCTTCAGGACTTGAACACAACTTCAACAAATACAATGATGACTATATCACTGATCAAAACACGGCATACGACTACGAGTCGGTCATGCATTATAGGCCATTTTCCTTCAATGTGAATGCCTCCTACCCTACTATAACCCCCAAGATTCCAGAATTCTACAACATCATTGGACAGTACCTTGACTTCAGTGAGAAGGACATCTTCAGGCTCAACCGCATGTACAATTGCTGTATGTACTTTGCAAGAATTCATTTTCAATCTCTATATTTTTTTTATTTTATTCAGTCTTTATAATTATTATCATCATTAAATAACAATGATCAATATTTGGCCAACTCTGTGAATAGCAGTCAGATGACTTGGCAAAACCTTTAAAATTGACACCCCATCCTACCCCCTGTACCTATCCAAGCTGGCCCCCTCACCCTGCTCGACCAGTGCGCCTTTGAGTATGCCAGCATCTGCGGGATGATTCAGGCCTCCACTGATGATGCTGATTGGGTCCATACCATGGGTAGTGTGGGTGCTGAGGATCACACTCTCCTCGGAAAGTGCAGAGGTCAGAGGTGAATCTTGTTTCTTTCAAAAACTACAGACTGCATGAAAAAAATTTCAAAAATGTCTTATGTTGCCTGACTTTCTAGATGCTGGGTACTTCATGCACTTTAATACCATGGTTGGGAAGCCTGAACAGGCTGCTCTGCTGGAATCAAGAACCCTCTACCCAAAGAGGAAGTTCCAGTGTCTGCAGTTCTTTTACAAGATGACAGGGAGCTCCAGAGACAGGCTGATTGTCTGGGTCAAGATGGATGATGGCACTGGCACAGTTCGTAAAATGAAGAAAATACACACATTTTATGGTATTTATCAAGTAGGCATAGTCTTGAGGACAAATATCACGCTTATACATCACAATACATTCTATACATTCCAAAAAAATATTCTATTTGATTTGTTTATAATTTTAATAAGTCAAATATAATATATAAAAAGAAGATAAATAAATTGTAAAAGAGTGAGAATAGCAGAGAATGAGTATGGCACTCTGAATATTGCGAGACGCTGCAGAATATCATCTTAACATACAGGGGTATTTATCGGATTTGGAAGTGTACGTCGATCACCACTACAGCTAGTGCAAAATGGATAATATGCTGGACTCAAAACAACCCAACAAAAGAAAGAAAAAATCATCCACACGCACCAGCAATCTACAGACAATGGAATTTGAGGTCAGTTCCATCAATAAAGACTGGACTTACTTAATTTATGTCTCATCATTACATGATGAAACAGATCTTTGCTCCAGCCTCAAGATTCCCCACAACTACAGAGAAAAGTCAAACTTTCGCCGTATCATGTATCATGAAGAGACCAAAAAAATGATAGAAATAAATTCCCTGTGACAAATCATTATGCAGAATACGAAACTGATTCGAAACCGGATTGGTCAGGGTTCCTGAATAACAAATACCACCACTAGTACATTTAGCCAGCAGGGTACAGGTCTGTGGATGGAAACAGATTATCTGCTATGGTGGCCCTAAAGGCTGCCAAAAGAACCGATAGTGATGATATTTGGGATTTGCTTCCAAGCTAAAAAGATAAATAAATCTATCTTAATCCAGATAAATGCCTACTCAGAGAAACAACTCCAGTCCTAATGACCGCAGATTAAATTTACCAGAATTCAAGCAAAGAGGTGTATCCAGACTCATTTCGTAGGTATATTCAATTATCCCACATTATCATGTGCCGAGACAGCAGATTCATTATCTGAAATACCTCAATCAACGACACCACTCCGACCATAGCAAAGATCAAGGGACCCAACACCGATCACCCCTTCTTCCACAGATTATTGACATCACTAAGCACATTTACACAGATGAAAATCTAAACAACTTTAGAAAATGTAAATTAGATCTAACTGACAGAATAAATAGGACCTCACCAGAACTCATAACAAACACATTCCAAACATTCTACCACTAATTATATACTTCAGATAATGAGCCAGGCCCGAATGACATAAATACCCTCCTCCATAGTATAGGCTTACCCACAATAACAAAAGAAGAAGGTGATGCATTAGATATTCCATTTACAGTAGAGGAATTAAAGAAAGCACTCATACTTATAACCCCAAATAAAGCACCAGGGAAGTGCGGCTTCCCTGTTGAGTTTTTCAGACATTTCTGGTAAACATATCACCTTTGTTCTTCAGAAGGACAATAGAATTAACAGAATCTGTCAAAATATACCATCCCATATGAACACTGCTAACATCACATTAATATTTAAACCAGATAAAGACCCCACCCTCGCACCCAGCTACAATCCCTTATCCCTTAACAATACAGATATAAAAATCATCAGCAAAGCACTCTCGGCCAGAATAGAAGAAGTTACTCCGTAGAAAATCAAACATTTTATCAAAGGAAGGCAGGCATTTAATAACACAAGCAAACCATTTGATATTGTCCATCTAACAAAGAAAAACAATAATAGCTTCCCTAGACACAGAAAAAGCTTGTGTAAACTCGACATTCCTATTCTCCACCCTACATAAATTTGGAAACTAATTGATCAACTGGATTAAAACACTATACAACACACCAAAAGCCACAGTCACAATCACCAAGCTTCACATACACTACAAATAGGAATAACACAAGGAAGCCCACTCTCTCCTTCCCACTTTCCATTGCAAATGCAAAGTGGCAAAATGTTTCCACCAAACTGTAAAAACTTATAAATTTATTTTAAATCCTTTTAATTAAAACAGATTAGTTATTTGCTGTCGAACTTGAACAGCAAGTCCGTTGTTTGGTATTCATTTATTTTAATTGCCATTATGCTTGGTAAAATAATGAAAATTATTATTATTACAAATAATTATAATGTCAACACATTATTTTAATTTAAATCCCTTATTATACAAGAGTATAATTAATTAAAACACAATAACAAATGGTTTTTGAACCCAGCCCCTTATGTGCCGTGGGTCCTTGAGCAAGACCCTCACAACTCGGCTCCCCCGGGGTGCTTTTATTATTAAATAATAACAAAATTTCACTAGCAAAATAAAAAAAACATGAATTAAACTGACCACATTACAGAAACCGAAAAAACTGGGAGGTCTTGCCAAACAAAACATTTTAACTACTTCCTGGCCAATCAGTTACAATTCAGAATTAAATGGATTAAGTTCCACAGACCAATGCCTTCCCTGGTTAGACATAGAACAGCAACACTGCAAAGAAAAATATCAACAATATTTAATATCTACAACAAAAATAAGTCTTAACACATAAAATTAACATTAAAAAAGTCGATAGTCAATATTCAAACATCCATCCTAGCAGAAGAAGTATTCAAACCGAAACTACCGAAGAAGACCCTCACCAAATACTACAAACTCATAATCGTCGACATTTTGTGGACTGGCTATCAAGGTGTGACGGAAAAATACGGCAAACGGCATTAAAAACAACAGAATAAGTATTATCTGTATAACCATGATTTATTGTGAGCAAAAAGCATAAACTGTCAAGTTAGTTTGGTAAACAAATCAAATAGTTTTATAATTATTTCAAGTCATAGAAAACTCACATCAGAATCTAGCTTCTGCTCGTCCAAAAGAAGAGGAATAGCACGCCTCTTCTAGCGCATCAAAAGTGAAACATTTTAAACAAAATAGGATTGATTGTAAAATACTCAAGAACAAATAGTCACCGGGATCAACTAAAGTAAATCGCACAATATAAAGTGCAAAACAAATACAACTCTCCATAACGCTGAATCAGTGGGAGCCCTGGGCTTGTGTCTCCGCAACGAGATGGTCCCATGTCAAGGTAATGGGAGACAATCACACCCAAAATGTGTTACAAATGTCCAGTTTGCTCCGTAGTTTGGTTTTGGTTGCTGTTACTGCAGAAAACCCTGCTTCACAAAGATACGATGTTGCAAATTGAAGCAGGGTTTTCAGTGCCTTTGTGGCGATCTCAGGATATTCTGCTTTGATTTTAATCCAGATTGTCAATAGAGTCGTGGTCTCAAACATACTTCTAAAGCTGCCATTATTTGCAATGTCCAGCAGTTGATCTTCCAGCACGGGCATGCTTGATTCACCTGCTGTGTTCACAAATGGGTCGTGGACCCATTCCTTCCCTGTTCGTGGGTCTTTTTTTTTCGGGAAGTAACGCTCAAACTCTTTTAAAAGCAAAGAAAGGTGATCCTTCACCATCTTGGAGAATGGAGGCGAGGGCTCAGTTTATTCTGAAATCCCTGCCTATGTTTGAAACACGTCAAATGTCCCTCTGTTCACTCGCCGTCCCCACAGTTCCAGGTGGCTTTGAATGACGCTCCTTTATCTGCTAACTTGAAGACAGTTGTCATTCTTCCCTGAAGCGATAGATTGAGTTCATTAAGCAGGTTGAGTAGGTCACACAAACAAGCAAGTTTTGCGACCCATTCCTTGTCACTGAAATTTAATGCCAGTGGTGACATTTTTGCTGAAAGAAATCTCTGCACCGGCTCTCGTAACTCAAACAATCTGGCCAGTGATCTTCTGGCCAGTGATCTTACTTTGGTGTATAAGAGAAGGCATTTGTGCTCTGCGTCCATCTTTTCACAGAGCTGCTCAAACAAATGCGAGTTAAGGGCATGTGCTTTGATGTAGTTAATAACTTCAATTACATCATTCATTACGTTATTAGTTATAAGTTCAGATGACATTTTCCGGCTAGCCAGCATGTCCCTGTGAATGACATTAACTCTAGTTGTGAACCCAGAAAGCTGTCCAGTCATGGCAGCAGCTTTAGCCGCGCATAAGCCGACCAAAAGGACCAGTCCATTGTCCCTGATATGTAATCATTCAAGGACTTGAATAGTTATGTGGCTGTGGTATTGGTCAGCAACACCACAGTGCACATAAAATGTCCTCATGAACATCCACCTGATATATATATCGCACAAAAAACAGTAGTAATGCCTTGTTGTCAACATCAGTAGACTCGTCGACCACGGTGACTCATTAGCCCTCTCCAATAATTGTTCCTCATATCCTCCGCTATTTCATCAATTCGCCTTGTGACGGTGCTGGCCGACAGAGGAACCTGTGTCCTTTAACTACAGCCTCTCTTAAAAGTTCACGGCAAATGTTTTTGGCAGCTGGCAGAATCAACTGTTCGCAAATAGTGATGGCTTTCTTAGCTTTTGCAATGCGCTTAGCTACTAAGTATGATGCTCTTAGTGCACTTGTATTTGTTGATGTGGTGGCCTTTAGTAATTGCTTCCGTCCTTCATTTTCACTTTTTTTTCTTTTAAAAAAACTCAAACGGCTTGTCTTTTAATGCCGGGTGCTGTGTTTCGAAGTGCTGAAGCAATTTAGAAGGCTTCATTGACTCATTTGCTATCCTGTCACCGCATATTATGCAGAGGGGGTTTGGCACGTGTGAATCACCTGTCGCAATGAAGCCGTATTTTAGATAGGACTCCTGGTATTGTCTTTTAAACGCAGCTCTCTTTTTCTTAGCGGTAGCAGTCTCTTCTTTTATCTCCACATTGGGCCTTTTCCCCGTTGCAAAGAAACTATCTAGGGATGTTTGTTTTTTACTCATTTTACCTAGCTTGTGGGGTTTATTTTTACGGTATCATGTTACCTAGACAAGCTTCCTGATGTGCAAAAACCGTGCGAATTGATGACATGACGGAAGAGCATCTAGTCGTTTTCAAAGTAAAACATCTTTCAGATTCTGAGAGTCAATAAAACGAAAATAAGACAAGTTATTTATTCTTTATTCGCAACCTGGCACCACATGAACCGCACCCGGCACCGGGTGGCGACCCCAAGGTTTGGGACCACTGCTCTAGACGACTACAGCAACACAATCTCGGCCTGCCGACCTTGACAACATTTTGGAAAAAAATCACATCTCTCATATTGTGCTGTTGTGTTCCATTCACCCTATCAAGTTGCTTTCTAGGCAGTGCAGTTCCATAGTCTAAATCCACAGAATAAAAATTGTAGTCATTGCCCTAGCTGTCGCAAAGTAGACCATCCTACAAAACTGGAAAAGCAAAAAACAACTACAGTATCTTGCAATGGATAGACCCCTTCATAGAACACATTACTATGGAAAAACTGAATCAGTTACTTACAAAATACCACAGTTCCAAAATGCGTGAGAACCAATCCTCTGTGTACTAATGCCTCAGTGGCACACACAACAGATAACTTCTTCGTTAATATTATCGATTAAAGTATTCTCCTCACTGTTTCTGTTGTAATACCGATTATCACTCGTATTATAGTTATTATTATCATTATCATTGGTATTATTGATATTATTATTGTTATTATGGTAATGATGATAATACTAATAATATTATTACTATTTCTACTATTATTATAAATATTAACAAAAGAATTATTATAATTATTGATACTGGCATTTCATTAGTATTTTATTTGTTTTCCCTTCCGTTCTTTTCCAAAATCATTTTGATATCTTATTCAACATATTTATGTATTTCTATTTTTTGCTATGCTAAGCTGTAATTTGCTCACTTCAGTTTCATATGTTGCATACCCGAACGTGAAAATGTGAAAATATTATCTTGGCAGGGCCATTGATTTCCTGGAGTTGTCTGTCAAATATTCCTATTTAATTTTGTCAGAGCTATACTAACATCCCCTATTGTTTCGAGTATAATTGGACATAATCCACCTTGATCTACAATTGATCCTCGATGGACATATTATTCGATATGTATAGATTATTTCATTCATCTCTTAGCAAGTAAGTGAATATAAGCATTACTGAAAACTATTCCTTTACTGTAAATTCTGTAGCTTAAAGGCAAATGGCAAGGGATAAGCACATTACAATTACATTGCCATGTGCAGCAAGTTTTAATTTCAGTAATTTCATTTCCTTCTATCCAGCTGATTCTGACCACACATGGAAGATTGCCCACGTCCCTATGGCGGTGGGGGTGAAATTCCGCTATGCTTTCCAAGCTGTGCGTGGTGACCCCTCTGCATCTGGCGGTGGTATCTACATTGATGACATCAGCTTGACCGAGACTCGCTGCCCCAATACTGTGTGGAGGATCCAGAATTTCTCCAAAATCATGGAAAGGGCTAACGCTAACACAGTTATTGACAGTCCTCGTTTCTATAGCCCCGAAGGCTATGGTTATGGGGTCCGCATCTTGCCTTTGTCAGGCTACACTGATTACACAGGAAACTACACTGGCATATACTTCCATCTGGCCAGCGGGGACAATGATTTTGTGATGCAGTGGCCAGCGGTAAACAGACAGGCTACCCTTGTGGTGATGGACCAGGACCCAGATATTAAGCTAAGGATGTCCACTGCTCGCAGCCTCACAACTGACATGATGAAGAGTAAGTGCTCATCTTTTGATTATCCCCCAGAGGCATTAAGACAAGGCTAACACACAAACTCATCAGTTAGTGAAATTTTAAGTTTGCTTGCAAGTTGGTGTGCGCCAGATCTGTTATGTTATAGTCTTAACGCTTTTTAAGGCTGGGGGAGTTGACTGCTTTACTTCCTGTCCCAAAGTTACCCCATATTGTAATGACAGACTGGATAATGAAAGTTTATTTATTTATCTTTATTTATTGACACGGTACATTTTTAAATGTTTTAGATAGCGTAAGTAACACAGTTCATTTGATTATTATTCCAAATGTTTTATTCAGTGACAGAATCAGGCTTGATTTTAAGTAAAGTCACTACAAAGATGACATGATCATCCTTAAAGGGACAAGCATGTCTATATAAACTGAAACATTTTGTCCATAACCACAAATATCACCAATGTGAGTGAAAAGCAGGGGAAGGGGGGATCCTGTCTTGATTACATGACAGACCACCATAAAATATCTCAACCAATCACATCAACCTTAAAAAATATGAATTTGCAGATTGTTCTTTGATGTCAACTATATTACTCATTTGAAAAGTGGGATCACTCCTTACATGGAGGCTTTGTCTTTTTTGTGTTGTCTAGCATCAGATGGAAAGTTTTTTTGGGACAATCCTTCCAAAGTAGGATCATTTCATCCTTCCTGTAACTGCTACAGAACTGCATCATGGGGCTGGGGGAACTTTGTGAAGCACTTTGACCTCAGGCGGCGTAATTACCTCAAGAACGATGACCTCATCATCTTCATTGACTTTCAGGGTTAGTGGTCTGTGCATTTTAGAAAAACTGTGTCATGCTGTTCTGAAGCATGCTGGGATACATCACGTCCAGTATTCATTTCTTTGTTCACAGATATATCATCACTGATCAAAACAGAAGTTCCCCTCAAGACAAAGGATTAGGATCTCATAAGATTTTATATCAGGATCAACTGGAGGTAAGACCTGATATCACATTGTGTTATGTTGTATTTTTTAGTTTCTTTTAATTTATCATTTTATTTATAACCTGATCTTTCTTATTTAGTTTGGATGAGAACAACTCAGAAGACAAAGAATGGGTGGGAAACATGTGTCTGTGATACAATAAAAGAAAGAAACATACAATCTATTTAATTTATAGTCTTCTCATAAAATTTGGAATTTATCTATAAAAATGATCTTGAACATCTTCTTTCTCATTGTCTTAATAAAAGATTTTCAATTAAGAACAAGGCTGACCTGTTTCTTTTGCTTTGTGAAAAAAAGGCCACAATTGACTATCAGAGTCTGTGTGGGATTAGGCTGGAAGGTACAAGTCATGTGTGGGTGAAACCGCTATCTGCAAAACCAAAACCAAAAGCTGTCACAGGGCTGATGGGATGGGGAATGCATTCTAAAATTTTTAATTTTATGAATTTGTTATGAAAGGATACAATAAGTCAAAAATAATAATCAGTATTCTGTTGTTCAAAGGCTACTTTGGCAACTCTGAAGACATAACAGATTATGTCATCAGGGTCTAATAAAAAGAAGCTGCATTTGCAAGTTGCATTAAATATTTTAGGATCAAGTTCAACAATTGCGTAGTTCCCCATGTCCAAATAATAGCCAATAGCTTTGATTCATTCAACAAAATAGATCTAGTCTTTGACCATTGATTGAAAACAACAACATTGAAAACGATAAATCAGGATCAATGTCTGCTGGGCCTTAGGAATCAGTTGGTAGGAGTCATCATAGATGATGCCCACTGATGTGTGATCATATTTTTGCGAAATATTTAATTTGATCTCTAAAAAGATCACATCTGTATTTTCTTTAAAAGCTATTCTTTATTTTTTTTATGGAAAATATGAGGTTGTGAACCAGTAGAGTGTCACCGCAATACCAGTTATGGAGGATAGCTGGTAGTGTGAAACTGGGTTATAGCAGAGACATCAGTCACAGGCAAGAGCACAGCCATCTCATAAAATGTATTGTATTTGTTAATAAATTAGTAAATTAAATAAAAAAATTCTTGCTCAAGGATCCTTTAGCAGGACCCTCAAACCCTATCTACACGGGCGCTTCAAAGGGGCTGCCCACTGCTCCCTCAGGGATGGGTAAAATACAGAGAAATAATTTTGCTATGTTGTACTTTTTATGGCTGTATGTGATCAAAAAAGGATACATTATTATTATTAATCATAGTTTGGTAACAATATGAATGATATTTTAAGTGGAAAATCATAGGTGAAAAAAAATTGTTTTAGAAGCAAGACATTTTGCCAAGAGTGACAAAATGGCAAAGGTCCAACCGTTCCCTGCATTAGTAGAGGTACTGAGGTGTAGGATGTTAGCTTGGGCCACACATCTCCGTTATTCTGACAACTGTAAAATACTTGTTCATACAGGGATAATTTGTTTTGATGTATATTTAATTTTGTTGTGTTAGAAATTGATCAAACAGAAAAGTTGTTTCTAATCCCTTAGATACAACTTTTCTGTTTGATCAATGCTTATAGGATCTGTTATGGATGCATTTATGATGCCAAAATAAGCTAAATCTTTGACAAAACAATGTAGAGGTGTGTTGAAAGAAAATAACACGTGTTTGAGTTTGAAGTTTTTGAAAGTTGAAAATAAGTCTAGGAGGACTGTGCTTTTAAAAATGCTGATAATTTGTTAAAGGGAAAATAATAATAATAATAATAATAATAATACATTTAATTTATAATGCACTTTACATTTGGATCAAATCTCAAAGTTGTTTTGTTGTTTTTGGTGTTTTGGTATTTTTCATGCCTGAGGTGTTTGAAGCCTTTGGGTTCAAACCAAAGGAACTGCTTCACCACATAGTGAGATCTTGTTTGATCCTACAGTCTGGTTATCCACCCTCACATGTCCAGCCGAGATAGCGGCTACATAAAACCTCAGGGTGGAAGCTCTTATGTTCTCGTTGAATACAGAGTGTAAGACGCTTAGAACAACTGCCACTGAACATGTCTCTGGGACATCAGTACTGGTCTCGCCACACAGCAAACTGCTTCCACCTGTTATTATAGAGCAACCTAGTGGAGGATGCTCTTGAGTTTAATATTGTATGGATGACAGACTGGTCATAGGAATCTAAAAGTGTACCCTGGATTTCAGGGACCACAGGCATAGTCGCAGACGACCTAGATTTTGGTGCCATATAAGCCCTCACACCTGAAGGTCTGGCCTGTCCGGGAGGCACAATGACGCTCCGCTGAAGTGCCTTAGTAATGCTGGGAACCACGGTTTCCTTGGCCAATGTGGAGCCACCTTAAGCAAACTTTGACTGCCATACTGGACTCTGTCCAGCGTTGCCAGTATAAGGAGAACAAGTCTGCATAGTCTGGCCCAACATGAGCCAGAGCGTCCTGCCCTAGGGGACTGGTCCTCTCCATCAAGGAGGACCAAAGGTAGCAGTGGGTTGTTGCCTCGGAGGCAAAGAGATCCACCGCTGAACTGAGATTGTCCGCTTGCCCCTGACAGTTCTTCGCTGCCATAGGTTGCAGAATTTTCATTTGTCTATACAAATGAAAATTCTGCAACCAAAGGGGCTTCAACTATCGCTATGTAACATCTTCTGTCACATCTTCTGAACCTGTGTTTCAGATATGTGATGTGGATCAGGGGTCATCAACCTTTTTGATACTTAGAGCTACTTCAAGGATAATGAATAATATGAAGAGCTACTTGTTTGATGCAAACTTCCTAAATAATTAAAGTTGAACGGTTCACCTTTAATGATAATATTATATATAATAATAATTATAAATATTAATATATGTGAAGAGACTGTCTGATAATGTGGTAATGTTAATGATTCCTAACAATTAATTATTAATAATGATTTACCATGGTAGGAAACGCAGATATATTTAAACATCTTTAAACATTATTTATTTCTGTTAGTCTAAATCTGTTTCAACATGTGAAAGTCAGAGTTATCACAGCTGTGAAAACATTTTTTTTTGACAGTTTTGTATGAAGGAGCATATTTGAAGCATTTTTTTTCAAAATCATACCTGATATATTTTTGTACAAATTATCACTTCTGTAACATTTTTTAGGAAATGGCTACATCTACAAATCATGAACTCTGTTCCATGTTTGTACAACTTATCATTTATTTAAGATTTTCTAAAAAACATCACTTCATTAACATTTTTAAATGAATTATATCCCATTAATACTAATCACCAAATCTGTAGCATTTTTGACAAATCATTACATCTGTTACACCTTTTGAAAAAAAATATTTTCACATTTTTGCACAATATTTGAGTTTAAACGCTGCCATTGGAAACATCTTTTATCTCTTTCTTTCTCTGTAAATGTCAGCTAGGGGAAAGCCTGACATTGCATGCTGTTCACCAGTGAACTGTAATCTGGGGTATAATTTGACAGTGCAACCCTGAGTGAGTCTTGTAATAATAATAATAATAATAATACATTTAATTTATAATGCACTTTACATTTGGATAAAATCTCAAAGTGCTACAAAGCAAAAGCAGATAAAAGCATCAATAAAAAATAAAATAATAACTATATAAAAGCCT
>VRLP01003835.1:0-57691 GCA_009660295.1 Lophius piscatorius | reverse complement strand
GTACTTAACCTCCGATCACTGACAGGAGTCAGGGAGTCGAGGTGGACGGGGGTCTTTGGCTCAGACGTTTCCCCTAAAGGCAGCTGGCGGGTCCTGTATAAGCCTCCAGTTGAAAAACGGATGGGTGACCTCCAGTGGAGGATTATACATGGAGCTCTAGCTACAAACAGATACCGAGCTCACCTGGACCCGTGCACAGGGGATAGCTGCTGGTTCTGCTCCGACACAGAGGATGTAGAACATCTAGTGGTGTCGTGTCCTCGTTTGGAAGGTCTCTATGTTCTACTGCAGAGATGGGTGGAGGCATTGGGAGAGGTTTTCTCTGTCCCACTGTTTGTTTTTGGACCTAAATACACCCTGAAAAAATGCAAAACGTTGGTTCTAATCAATTTTATTTTTGCAAATGCCAAGCTTGCCATTTGGAAAACCCGTAAAAATCAGAATTTGGGAGAGGGTCCAACTGATCCCATCCATAGTCTGAAAGGTTTGGTGGCGGCTCGTCTAAGGGTGGAACACACCTACTACCGACTGACCCACAACATCGGTGGGTTTAAAGCAGTATGGGCCATCAAACAGGTCCTGTGTTCAGTGGGGGAGGACACCCCTCTGGTGCTGAACTTTTAATCTTGTTTGTGTGAGCAGAAAAATTTCTGTCATTATTGTTCATGTCGGAATGGGCATGTAAGAATCTAAGTTAATGTACCATAAATAAAGGTTTGTTAAAAGTCAAAGTCTTTGTCTTCTGCCTCTTCTACTTCTTCCTCCTCGTCTTCTTTTCTTGCTGTTCCCTTCAGGGGTCTCCATAGCAGATCATCTGTTTACATCTTTCCCTGTCCTTTTTATCTTCCTCTGTTACACCAACCAACGGCATGTCCTCTCTCACCACATCCAGAAACCTCATCTTTGCTCCTCCCCTTCTTCTCCTGTCTGCAGCTCCATCTCCAGCATCCTTCTACCACTAGATCCACTATCCCTCCTCTTCTTCACGGGTCCAAGCCATCTCAATATCTCCTCTCTGACTTTGTCTCCAGGACGTCTAACCTGGACTGTCCCTCTGATGTCTCCTTTCTAATCCTGTCCTTCCTCCTCACTCCCAGAGAACATCTGAACATCTTCCTGTCTTCTGTCTTCTGAACCAGCCTCCTGTCTTCTGGTCAGAACCACCGTCCCCCGTCCACCGTCACCAAAAGGAGGTATGCGACTGGCCAGAGGGGGCCTCCTATAGTCTTAAGGACTGTT
This sequence comes from Lophius piscatorius, assembly GCA_009660295.1. Classification (NCBI taxonomy): domain Eukaryota; kingdom Metazoa; phylum Chordata; class Actinopteri; order Lophiiformes; family Lophiidae; genus Lophius; species Lophius piscatorius. The sequence continues at coordinate 56,452 of VRLP01003835.1, read as the reverse complement.
TCGACACTACAGACGGGGACATTTTCAAACATGCTGCCACTCACAATGACCACACAGACATTGAAGTTAATACTGAGGCTGTTACTGCATACATCTCAATCACAAAATGCACCGATGATGTCCCTCAGCACAAAACCATAACTGTTCGTGCTAACCAGAGGCCATGGCTTACAGGAGAGGTTCACAGGCCCCGGAGGGCTCGGGACGCAGCCTTCAGGGCCGGTGACACTGCAGGGCTAGCAACAGCCAGAGCCAACCTGTCTCGTGAAATCAGGGAATCAAAACAACAGTACAGCAAGAAAATATCCGGACACTTCAGCAACACCAGAGACGCACAATCTCTCTGGCGCAGAATCCAAAACCCCACAGACTATATACCTCAATCTCGGACCTGTTAGAGTGACATCACACCTCTGAACAGCCTCAACGACTTCTTCGGCCCCTACGACACACAAAACAGTACACCGGCACAGAAGAAGACCACTCCTCCACTGGACGAGCAAGCCATGTGTCTGGCTGCAGCCAGCGTGAAGAGGATCCTCTCCAGGATCAACCCACGCAAGGCAGCCGGACCGGACAACATACCTGCCCGTGTTCTGAAGGACTGTGCTCAGGAGCTCAAGGATGTAATCGCTGACATCTTTCTCAGCCAAGCTGTTGTTCCTATGTGTTTCAAAGCTGCAACAATAATACCAGTCCCAAAGAAGCCCCACCCATCCAGTTACAGTGACTATCTGCCCGTAACACTGACTTCCACCATCATGAAGTGCTTCGAGCAGCTGGTCATGCACAACATCAAATATATCCTCCCTCCCTCGACCCATTCAAGTTTGCATTCAGGTCAAATAGGAGGATGGCGACAGAGGACGCCATTGCCGCTGCTTTACAACCAGCCCTCACCCACCTGAACTCTAAGGACTGCTGTGTGCGACTGCTGTTCTTAGATTTCAGTTCAGCATTTAACACTATCATCCCCCAGCAGCTAACTCAAAACCTCTCTCTGCAACTGGGTGCTGGAATTTCTTGAAAGAAAGGCCACAAAAAAGTGCGTGTCAGCAGAAACTCCTCCGAGACCATCACGCTGAGCACAGGGGCCCCACAAGGATGTGTGCTCAGCCCACTGCTCTTCACCCTGCTGACCCACGACTCTGTACCAACTACAGCGCCAACCCAATCATCCAAGTTTGCGGACGATACGACTGTGGTGGGCCTCATCGCCAACAACGATGAAGCCAACTACAGGAAGGAAGTGAGCCAACTGACCCCCTGGTGTAAAGACAACAATCTCTTCCTCAACGTGGAGAAAACCAAAGAGATTTTTGTGGACTTCAGGAGAGAACATTCACAGCATCCCCCACTGAAAATCGTAGAGCCATCAGCATCGCTGGAGACACCTCTTTAACATATTCACAGTTTGCAGGAACTAATAATACTGGGTTTTATTCAGGTGACTGGCGGCTACTGATTGAACAGCTTCAGGTTGATCTCCCCCTAGTGGTCAAAGAATGAAATCACGAGTCTGTCGACAGATATGACCCCTCGTACGGTTCGTAAGAATCCACTCAAAATATCATGTAACTGCTCCTGCATTCAGAAATCCTGTTATTGGTCCATTCATTCCCATTATAACCTCTTCAATTCAAGAATCTCTAAATTATCAAAAGTGCAGGAAAAAACTGTGGATTCGTTTTTCACCCTTTACACACACTGATTTAAAACGTCTGAGAAATAATTCCTCAACTATCAATTAAAGACACACGCGGGAACACTGAGATACTTTTACTCAGCCTTAATTTGAAAGAATCTTCCATTAAAAGGCGGTGAATAACCTTCAGCTTTATTATTATTTAAACTTACTTTGCTGCTGTCTGAACCACGTTTACTGAAGCTCTGTCATGACAGAGGCTGCAAACACCCGAAGAAAGTAAATTATCTACATTTGTCATGATGTTGTACGGCGTAGTCATCATAGATACTTGATTATGGGGTTAGGGTTCTAGCCAACCGCCTGACAGCAGGGAAGATCAGCCGCGGCGCTCGCTTTCATTACGCCGCAGGGTTTCGATATGTTTGATTTTTAGTTTGAATTTCAGTTCGCAACAGTTTACTACTCACGTAACAACACGCTCGCAAGGTGCGAGCTCAGAATGAGCCACGATGAGCCACCAGGACTGAAGCATTAATATAGAACCATACTTCAAGCCGAACCCCCGTTCCAGCTTTAGACTCTTCGGTCCGTGTTTCAAGACGGGTCGGTTGCTAACATTGCCAAAGGCCCCTGACTCTTGACTTGGGCGGGTCCGCACCATGGCGAGGCAACCCTGTCGGGGCGCACTGAGGACAGTCCACTCCAGTTTGTCCTCTGCTGGTAACGATCCAGTATTGATCCTGTAATGACCGGTATTAACCGGTTAGGACCTGCCAGTAACCGGTTCTAGGTCCATTCAACTCCTCCCCTTCACCATCACAACAAGCAACGATCGGCTCTATATAAGGCTGATTTTATCATGAAATTATTTTTATAATATTCTTTTTGTAGCGTAAAGTAGTCTCAGATTTGGGTTTTCCAACTTTTCTGACACTGTGATGTGGTTATTCTGGGTTTTGGGGGATTTTTCTGTATAGTCCTGCACCGTAGAACCGATTAAAGACTATTAGGGGACCCACTGTACCTGGTTTACCGGCGCCTCCTGGTTTGGGTTAAAAATAGACCCGTTAACCAAAGAAAGCCTCGAAGGCTTACTTCAGAATACTAACACAGGTGAAAGATGTCAGAATCTGGCCCGGGGTCCAGACTGGAGGCCGGTCCTCCTGTCGGTTAAAAATACTCTCTCCTTTGTTCTGCTGACAGAGAGCCTGTCCTAAGAGCGTACAGCACTAGTGAGGTAAGGTGAGATAACGCCGCCGCCATCAAATCTCTCTGATTTATTTATCTTAGTGTCCCTTTAATTTAAAAAAACAATGTCTGCACGCTGAGCGAGGATGGCTTTAGTTGGATCCAACCGGGTTCTGCTGGAGGGTGAGCGCGTCATCCGGCGCCTGCACCTTGTGGTTGACTGCTTGCCCGGCCGCCACCCGTCAGAGGCAGCGTGGCCTTCCAGCTCAGAACAACAGATACCGTTGCAGCGATATATTTCTCAGACAGAACAATTTATGGGCCCATCACTATTAATCATGACTGTGGAAGGGAAGATTGCCTAACGCATCCCGAGCCCCCCTAGAAATGTAATTCTCCCACTGCCTGAAGTGCTTATGGGCCGAGGTGCAGATGCGTTTTATCCACGCTCGGGCTCGCTCCTACGGCGCCGCCGCAATAAGCTGCGTTGATTTAATATCCGTTAGCTGCATGCATTTCCGCGGACATACAATCAGTCCACAAGGTTCTGCAAGGGACTGTCATGAATCTCGCTGGCTGTAGCGTTAACTCTCCCTAACCCCCCGGCCCGACCCCACCTCCTCCTCCAATGGTAGACGTTCACCTGCTCGCCAGCAGGAGTAGGCAAACCCAGTCGGGACTCAGCGTGCCGATTGGCTGTCAGGACTCATGTTTACTTTTACTTTGAGCTGGTTCACTTTGGTTCCGTCCGAATGTTGGGTCAGACGGATTGACGGCGTGTTTTTAAATGCAAACGAGTCCATAGCTAAAACAAGCAGGAAAGTATCAAGGAGGAGGAGGAAGTGGTGGTGCACGGCCACTCCCACATATTTTTATCTTGATTCATGTCTTTCAGTTTCCGTTCAAAAACAGTGTTTTTCGTTAAGACAGCGTCCCCTAGTGAGTAAAACATGAACTTCGCTCATGCCTAAAGCTTCCATACTCTGTAATAATTTTAACTCCTGTTCTACCTTTATTTCATCACGTAACTGGACCCTCGCTTCCGTACCCGACAGCGAGGGTACATCCCCAAAAAGTCACCAATCCCCTGCATTGTACAGGAAATCCCCCTGATGGAACTCCTCAAATATAAAGTTATGTCCACAGTATCCCCCTAGTGAGTAAAATATGAACTTTTTGAGTAGATTATGATGTACTTACAAGATAGATCTACAGGAGTCGATTCATATGATCCAGATTCGTAACTTAATCGGGCCAAAGGTTAAGAAATGATGACCTGACTGTTTTGGAGATAACGCTCCCCCTAGTGTCAGAAATATACAACCGACCTTTTCCAAACTCAATCCAGTTCTTCCTCACACTAAGGTCTATGTGAATAGAAAATTTGAAAATCTACGAAATAGTTTTTGAGTTATCGCGTTAATATGAAGGATCTGCGGCGGAGGCGGTGGCGGTGGCGATAATGATTCCGACTTTTCGGATCAGTGACTGAGTACAGGCAACAACAGGAACGTCAGTGCGGTGACAGACGAAGCATGTAAGACTTGGCAGCTATATGATGCGCCACAACTTTCAGCCTGCAGTGAGCCGCTCTGACGTCACATAGGAACCACTAGGTCACGTCTTGACTTTCATGTCGGTGAAACGCCGTCCAGACATCTTTTAGCGTCACGGATTTATCATGTCACAAAGCATCGCTCTTGCTACAGCCAATAAAACAGACTTCGGTCGTCGTTGTTGTAAAGTATTTAACATCCATGTCTTTTTTTCTTTTGTTTGTGAGGGAGGGACAACTTAGAAATATGAAACATAAATGTTAGCATTCGATGCCTTGTATCAGAGTTAGCCTAAGGCTAGTTTTCATCTGCAGGTTTTTCAGCAGCGTTAAATAACAAAAGAACAAAGGACGAAATGACACACACACAATCTATCACCTTTATATCACGCTTTAAGCTAATGGTTGGTATTTTACTCACTAGGGGGAGCTTCACTTCGAAAAATACTGTGGACATATCTTCACATTTAATTTGAGGAGCTCAATCAGGGGGATTGCTTGTACAATGCAGGGGACATGGGAATTTTCGGTAATGTACCCTTGTTGTAGGGGCGACAGCTTAGGTCTAGTCAATGCAAACATTCCTAAAATAATTGCATATGGAACAGCCCAGGATTTTTCTTCCTCTCCTTCTTCGTCCTCTCCTTTCAGGATGACTGGATCATCAGTTTCCATCCATAGGCCCTGCCCTCCGCTGGCTAACAGTACCAATGGCGGTTGTTGTCAAGCAGGGTCTCGACCGATTAGATACAACCAGGGTTCTGGGTTCAAATCCAGCTTCTTCCCTCCGCCCATAATCATGCAGTACAGGAGAACTGGTGGCTCTGAATCGCCCGCAGGCGTGAACGTCAGCATGAACTGTGGTCCGTCTCTATGTGTGGTGTGATCCCACCCTCTCACCTAATGTCGGCTGGGAAAGGTTCCACCCCCTGTGACCCTGGAGAGGATAAAATGGATGGTTGGATGGCCAAGGAGGAGGTCTTCACTCCTGTGTGTTTGTGTTTGTGAACAAGATTACAGAAAAACCACAGAACGGATTTGTATGAAATTTCACCCACATGTAGATTTTGTCATATCCTAGAGGTGATCACATTTTGGTGACGTTACCTGTTTCACAGTATTCAAATAAAATAATAAAAAATAATAAGCTGTGTGAAGTAGTGACTTCACAATGTGGCTATCGTTGCCTTTGCTCCTCGGATTCCTTTGATCTTTCTTCGGGTGTAGCTTGGGGCTCAGTTTCTAGAGTTTCTTTAAAGCCTTTGATGTGCCTTTGGGGTTGTAGCTGGGGGCTCAGTGGGCTGAACAGAGATGCTGAAGTGGAAGGTGCAAGAGACGAGCGGCTATAGGGTATCTGAGAGATACTCAGAGTTTGTCGGAGTTGTCGGTAGATTTAGAGGCTGGCAATAACTCAGACATTAATGGAGGCTAAAGCTAAACCTTAACTAAACCTTAGCTAAACATACTGTTGTGGCTTGACGGAGATTTTCCCCCTCTGTGATTATATTTAGTTTTTTCAAATATGCATTACCAGAAAACAGAATCCCTCCAAAACCTAAGCTTGTATTTTTTTTTGTTTTTTTTTAAGTAAATGTGAATACGTTGTTTTCCCAGTAGCTTCATCCAGACGATGGATAAGATGGGAGGAAACCAGAGACTTGCCTCTCCTGCTTCACGTGTCCCGGCTCTGGTTCTGAAACGTCTCTGGTGAAATATTGGACATGGCCCCCGTCAGCGGCGCCATTGATGGTGACATTTGTTTTTGGGGAAGGTTACCACAATGAGTCATGGAAGTTTTCTCCTGACTGCTGTCAACATGAATTGCTGTTTGTGTTGTTGCTGTGGAGGGCGACGGCTTGACGGACAGCTGCTGACGTAAATTGGATTGGTGGCGTGTCATGATAGTGTTTAGAGGTCTAAACAGGACAGCTCCTATTTTTCGTGAATGTATATGTGTGTGTGTGTGTGTATGTGTGTGAGGTTATCTCCTTGTTATTCAGGATGGACACTGCCTGCTGTGTGTATCTGTGATAGGCCAGGTAGATAGCGGTTGTTTCAGTGGCTCGAGGTGTCGGCAGAGATTTCACAGCTCTTTGAGCACAGTAATCCCGGAGCTCTCGATAAAAGATGGCAAATAAAATGCGCCCCTGGATGATGCTGAAACACTTACTGAACCTTACTGCCACTGATCTGTATCGCTCCACAGAAGGAGATGCTGTTGTCCCCGTTAAATAGGGTCAACAACCTCTTGCTTTACTTCTTCTCTGAATTGATTTAATACCCATTTCTCTCCTAATTCTCCGACGGGTGCACATTAAATCTGAAGACTTTCGCTGGATGTATATCACAGGTAGTTTTATTACATTTATGTTTGATTTTTATTTCATTATGCATGCATATATTTTCTGTACCTGTTTGTGACGTTCAGGGTTCCAGGGCCCTGGAGCCTATCCCGTTTGGCATTGGGCAAAAGGTGGGGTAAAGTCTGCTAAGGCTGGGAATTTAAATAAAAAAAAACTGACATTCAGAGATACTTAAGTTCCCCATTTTTCATTAAGACCCTCCATAACGTTTCAGTTAACAAACTGCCCTGAACACATCATCTCTAGTGCCGTGGCTCAACCCTGTCTATCCATTCATTAACTACTTATCCTGATCAGGGTTGGAGGGGCGGCTGGAGCCAATCCCAGCTGACACTGGGGAGAGTTGGGGTACAACCTGAACCTGGACATGGACATGGAGCTGGAGCTGGACCTGGAGCTGGACATGAAGCTGGAGCTAGACCTGGAGCTGGAGCTGGACATGGAGCTGGAGCTGGACATGGAGCTGGAGCTGGACCTGGATCTGGAGCTGCAGACCCAGAAGCAGGAAACAAGCACCAACACTGACCTGACAATAAGGCTCCACCCAGAAGAGTTTGTACCGTAAAGGACAGCCTTATTTGGACGTGTTTTAGCTGAAAATAAAGATGACACTGAAAAAACAAAAGTCAATTGCAAACACTGCAGAAAAACCATCCCAAAATATTCACACTGCTGAGTATGAAGAGTTCATGACCTAAAAAAGGAAGAAAAAAAAGGGCCGACAGTCAAAGTGCTTCAGCAGTGCAGCTCTGGCTTCCAGGACAATTTATAAAGTTGTACACAAAGAATTGAAGAAGATGAGTTCAATAATAGTTTAAATCATGGCTCCCATAGATCCTGTGGAGAAAAAGGCGGTCAGACATCTCACTGTAACTCTGGATAAAAGACGCACTGCAGCATTAATAAAATGTTATTCCTACACTCTGGTGCATGAGATCTGCTATCAAGGGTTTTTGCCGCCTCTACTGATACCTGATCAGGTGGTTTGATGGAGCCGCATTTAATCCTTGTATTAGATGGGTTTACATGGACAGCCAAATTCTGAATAGATTCAGAAAAGACGCCTAACAGAAAGAAGACGCTGCATATAAACACCCTTTCTGAAAGAAAAGTCCCTTTCTGAATGAGATTTCATTCCTTTACAAGGAAGTAGTCTGAATTCTTCCATGAAGGTCCTTACGAAAGTCAGTCTCTGCATGTTAACACTGTTTCATGTTAACACTGTTTCATGTAAACGCTGTGTCATGTAAACACTGTTTCATGTAAACACTGTTTCATGTTAACACTGTTTCATGTTAACGCTGTTTCATGTAAACACTGTTTCATGTAAACGCTGTGTCATGTAAACACTGTTTCATGTAAACGCTGTGTCATGTAAACACTGTTTCATGTAAACACTGTTTCATGTTAACACTGTTTCATGTTAATGCTGTTTCATGTAAACACTGTTTCATGTAAACGCTGTGTCATGTAAACACTGTTTCATGTAAACACTGTTTCATGTAAACACTGTTTCATGTTAACACTGTTTCATGTTAACACTGTTTCATGTAAACAGTTCCATGTAAACACTTTTCATGTAAACGCCGTTTCACGTAAACGCTGTCTCACGTAAAAACTGTTTCATGTAAACAATGTTTCACGTAAACACTGATTCATGTAAATGCTATTTCACATTAACGCTGTCTCACATAAAAACAGTTTCACATTAACGCTGTCTCACGTAAAAACAGTTTCACATTAACGCTGTCTCACATTAACGCTGTCTCACATAAAAACAGTTTCACATTAACGCTGTCTCACGTAAAAACTGTTTCACGTAAACGCTGTTTCATGTAAACGCTGTTTCACATTAACGCTGTCTCACATTAACGCTGTCTCACATAAAAACAGTTTCACATTAACGCTGTCTCACATTAACGCTGTCTCACATAAAAACAGTTTCACATTAACGCTGTCTCACGTAAAAACTGTTTCATGTAAACGCTGTTTCATGTAAACGCTGTTTCATGTAAAAGCGTTTACATGAAACAGCGTTTATGGATCGTCAGAAAACAGAAACCTGTTTCCGATCAGATGAGTCGATGCATCTTCCTGTTTTGTTCGGTTTAATTCGGACAGGAGAAAAGTATCCCGTGTAAACCCACTTATTTAACCGCAGTGATGATGATGAAAGGAACCGGTGCCACAGAAGAGGTGAGACAGAAGAGGTGAGACAGAAGAGGTGAGACAGAAGAGGTGAGACAGAAGAGGTGAGACAGAAGAGGTGAGACAGAAGATTTCCACTCCCCTCCTGAAGAGGGCAGAGTTGCTTTACTGTAAAAGCAGAAAGAAAGGATGACAGGATGTATCAGAGGATCAGGATCTTATCAGCTGAGGAGTCAAACAGAATCAGCCGCAGCGTCGGTCCGTGTTTATTTGGTTCCGTCAACAATCGTCGTCTTTGCTTCATGTCGCCCGCAGTTTTCAAATCTCATATTTGCATAAGGGAACGGTTTGCTAACGCGGATTTCCCCACGGTGCTGCCTCACATCAGGCGGAACATGTAGCATTTATCTGTAATAATCCTCAACCCCCGAGGCTCCGTGGGCCAAGGTAGATAAGTGAACGGCCTGCCGGCGCCGCCCCTGCGTGGGTGGCCCACAGCAATCACCGATGACGTTCTGTTGGCTGAGGGAGCCGGCGATCCATCTTTTCCCCCACTTTTCACTCTTCTCCTGTTCCTTGCTCGCTTATTTTCTCTCCGTAACCCTCCCCCCAGCCCAGTTCTATCAGGCGGCTTCAGAGCCCCTGCGTTGTTTATCTGAGGCGGGTATTACGTCGACATTGCAGCAACTTAAACTCTTTATCAGAGGCACAATAATCTTCTTGGAAGGAGAGGCATCAGCAGAAAAGAAAAATAAACGAGTTGCGGGCTAGCAGGTATCCGGTCTGGCAGCGTGGGGCTGCTGTGCGGCTGGCGTAAAGCCAGAGAGGGTGATGTTTCAGCACCCTGAGACTAGTGTTCTTCAGAAACCCAAAAAAAGAAAGAAAAGCTTTTCCGGCTGGTAATTTCATCCGATCACAGTTGTTCCCAGAGGAAGAAGAACTTGAAGGGCCATCAGAGGGTGCTCTCCGCTTTTATGAAATGTAAATCTGCACGTGAAACATCGTTGGATATATACATAAAGTCATTCCAATTATTTCAAAAATACGTTTCTGCACACCTGTAGCATCAGCAATACCTGTCAGTCGTAAACACTGGACGTCATAATAAAATCAACTGGAATGCAATTCCACGTTCAGCTGTTTCTTCCAAATCCGCGCTGGCAGCTCCTGGATCCTTCTTTAAGGGGATGGTTAACACACCTGCATCTCCCTGAGAGGTAAGGCATCACGGGAGATGTAGTCTTCCCCATGGCGGCCATTTTTGGATGCTGTGTGTGCAGCTGAATTGGGATGTGGCGCCCATCTAGAACCTGCCCCTTTTTGATGTCATAATACAAACGGGACAACAGGGTGGTGCGTTTGACCTATCCCTGAGGAGCAGAGGGCGGCCCCTGTTAGGAGCCCGGGTAATAAGTTGGGTTCAGGGTCGTCGTGCTCAGCGACTCTACGAAGCTGCAGGGCCGGGATGAACCACCAATCATCGGATAGAATCACCATACCCACTGAGCCACAGCCGGCCCATTCCATGCATCAGTCTATGGGGTTTTGGGCTTGAAGACCATCCAGCACCACCATCCAATGGCTTCTGCTGAGTGAGAAGGTGCTTGAGATGGGGGTCAACACGTCCTGCACCGCCTGGATTACTCCTCAACCTTATAGACACATCACCGTTTGACCGACTGGGCTGAGTTCTGTCTGATGTGGTAAGTAGTACGGAAGCGCCAAAGGGGACCGTTCTGTCTCTTTTCCTCTTCACCATGAACACCTCAGACTTCCAGTACCACACTGGGTCGGTCCACCTGCGGAAGTTCTCACTCTGCAGTGGTGGGTGTGTGAAGGATAGGCGGGAGGAGGAGAACAGAGCAGTGGTTGATGATTTTGTGGAGTGGTCTGGATGAAGTCACCTGCTGCTGAATGTGGTTCCGACCAGGGAGACTGATTGATTTCAGGAGGAACATGTCCAACACTCAACCACTGCGCCGCCTGGGGGAGAACATCACGGTGGTCAATAGATACAGTAGATACACCGAGAAGAAGGACGCTTTACATGATTCAGGATTAGCTGGCGATAAGGACAAAATCAGATATTACATTCTTTTTCACCAAATACCTCGATCTGGATATTGTTACGAGATTGTTACATATTGTTACGATATTGTGACGATATTGTGACGATATTGTGGGCGAACGCGAAACTCTATCTTCAGTCTCGGGAGGGGACACATAGAAATGACTCTTAGCAAAAACATTTTTCGTAATTCCCTCTTTAATACTGATTTGATATTGCCATGAAAACATCTACAAATTAATTTATTCCTTCGTTATCTTTAACTGCTTATCCTATTCATGGTCGTGGGGGGTGGAGCCTATCCCAACTGACTCCATCAAAATAGTTTTATTTGAGTTTCTCTCCAAAAACTACATTTCCCAAGATGACATTTGAACACATCTTGATGATGGTAACAATTCCTAATCTAATTGTTACTGAATAGACATTGAAAGCATCATGCAGTATATCTCAACGCTATGTGCTGCTGACCGCTACGTCGGTGAACTCTCCTGCTGATGTCAGCAGTAAACATTTGTTTAATTTGAGTCGTTGTTCACACTTTCTTTTTTAGGTATATAATAATAAAATCGCCCACTGCGCCACATGATCTCAAAAGGAGGATGAGCGTCCAGCCCAAGGCTGCGACGGTGCACGGACACGGGGTTTCAAGTCCGGACTCTCCGTCCGGACAATCTGACCGGCCTAAAACCGGTCAGATTGCCACCCTACATCCCAGCCACAATGTGGTCACTTCTAGTACCGGTCGGGGGCCCGGATGAATGGGTCAGTTTGTGTCAGGAAGGGCATCTGATGTAAAACCTAAACCAAACAAATGTGCTGAACATGAAACCAATTTCCAAATGAGATAGTTGAAGTTGGGCAGAGTAGTTATTGAGCCAACAAGGAGAACTTCAGTTGTATTACTGTTGAGTTTGAGAAGGTTGTGAGTGAAACAGGGTTTAATTTCCAGAAGACAATCACAGAGGGAGGACGGTGGAAGGGTTGAGTCTTCTGAAGATGACCGAGTGGTAGGAAGAGGAGAGAGCCCATCCCTGAGCCCTGGGGAACACCAGTAGTGACCGGGGAGTGCAGTGATCTGAAGGTTTCAGGTTACACAAACAGCTCTGCCGGAGAGATAAGACTTGAACTAGGAGAGAGGGGTGCCTGTGAAACCAATGGAAGCTAATCCGTTTATGAGAGGATGGTCTGAGAGATGATGTCAGAAGCTGCTCTGAGGTCCAGGAGGACCAGGATGGTTAAAAGTCCAGAATCCGCTGCCATCAACAGATCATTAGTGATTTGTACCAGGGCGGTCTCGGTGCTGTGAAGGGGACGGAAACCAGACTGGAGTTCTTCATACAGATTTTTGTTGGACAGGCGAGTGTGGACCTGATCTGCAACTCTTCTTAAAGGATTCTGGACAGAAATGGAAGAATGGAGGTCCAGGTTATCCAGGTTGTTGGGATCTGCACCAGGTTTCATGAGTACGGGAGTTATTCCAGATGTTTTGAGCGAGGATGGAACAAGTAACGTGAGCGGAGTGGATGATGTCGGTGATGGGAGAAGACGAGGAGGGCAGAGAGGCTTTGACCAGGTGTGTAGGTAGGGCATCCAGCCGGGAGGAAGAAGGTTTGGATTGACGAATGAGTCCACATATTTCAGTGACAGCTGGGAGATGAAAATTGGAAAATGGAAGCAAGGAGTCAGAGGAGGCTGGAAAAGGTGGACTGGATGCTGTGTGGGCGCTGGTGGAAGGAGGCGGGGTTTTCATGAACAATCAATGTAATATCCAACACATCTGGAATGCAAACCAGATCCCAATGCTAGAATGTTACGCTGCATTCAAACCAAGAGTGACGCAAGTTTTCAAGTCACTCTACTCTTCAAATGTGACCAGGGATCATCCAGGTCGTCACAATCTCGCAAACACCCGCTCGTCTGCTCCAGGTCCGATAGATACAACGATTCTTCCCACTTTTTACTTTTTACCACTTTTTACCTTTATGTTTTCACTCCTGCACGTTTGTTTGTTTGTAACTTTGTTTGTTTTTCTTTTTGTTTGTCTCTTTGTCTGTTTCTTTGTGGATTTTTCTGCGGATTTCCCGTTTTTGCATATCCTGGACGCAATTACATTTTAGTGATATTACGTGTTTTGTAGCATTTACCAATAATTTAAGTAAAATAAAAAATTAAGCTGTCTGGAGTCGTGACGTTACATTGTGGCTCTTGCTGCCTTTGATTCCTTTGATTCCTTTGATGTTCCTTTGGGGCTGGAACTTGGGGCTCAGGTTCCTTTGAAGTTTCTTTGGGGCTGGAGCTGGGGGCTTAGCAGGCTGAACGGAGACGCTGAAGTGGAAGGCGCAGGAGCGCCTGAAAACTAAAGGTCCCATTGCCTGAGTTCTGTATCTGCGGACATATGCACACCACTCTGATGAACCCCTTCCACCTCTGCCTCAACGTTCTGCTGACGTTCAGACGTGAGGGTGGAGAATATCAACGCTGACGGGCTTCTGCATCACAGCGCATCTTCAATAATGTGAATATTGTTAATTCACGTTGTTCTCATTGCGGCATTTCGGCATGAAGCTCCAAGTAGTTGCGTCTCCCCAGGTACGAATGCCACATTATAAACGACTCCATTTTACTGACAGAACCCTTGTTTTTCAAAAAACAAAGAGCCAAGCGACGCTGTGCTGTTTTTATTTTGTCCAGAGGAAACAAACAATGGCGTGATTGAGAAGGATCTCTGTTTATAAGGTCCTGGAGGGGCTCGGAGGTATTTCCGTGAAAACCGTGATATGGGAAGACAGACTGCCATGATGATGATGATGTTGATGATGATGATGATGATGATGATGATTGGAGGATATAATGGCATCGGTGCTTTGACACCATCATATGGAGTCGAACAGAGGCAGAGCGGCTGGATCCTTCAGCCTCCGTCTGTCTTTGTGTGGCCTCCAGTTAAGCCAAATACACACTAGAGGATAAAAGGCCCGATTTATGCGGGGCGGTCGGCGGGGCGTGGCCCGTTTCGAGGCTTGTCTCAAACGACTATTTGCAGAAATAACCTTCAAGTGTGTGGCGTCAGTACGATTATCTTACTGCTCCCGATCCAGTCGGAGCCTCCCTTATCTCCAATCGTAAACGTCAAACATGTTTGACGTTTACGATTCCCGATGGGACCGCCTCCGACCGAATCCCCGTGATGGGCAATGAGAGAACGTTTTTAAACCCGGTTAAAATCCTCTAGTTTGTCGCTAGCTTTAAAAAGACCATTTCTCTTTCCCTCGTTTCTCTAAATGTGTTTTCTTCTAACCATGGAGAACATTCAGACACCGGCAGCACCGCTGTTATTCCTGCGGAAAAAGAATCAAGAGTTCCAACTAACTGTTGATATGGTTTAGATAATGAAACAGGGACGGTGCAGAGGCACGGCGGCGCTCTGTAGGAGGACATTAGAATTAGATAGTGGGCAACGCTGTCACTTCCCTCTCCTTCCTCCCACAGGCCACTGACAGCTCTGCTTCATTGGTGAGTGCAAATTTCTCGGAGGCGTGAGGCTATATAATAATCCTTTGATGGATGTTGACCTGCCGAGCATTTACCCCCACATCTATACACGTTTGAGCCGGGACCCCCATCCAGTCCCCGTGAGCCTGCAGGAGACAAACAGGAAGCAGATGGGTGGGTTGTAATTGGTGACGTTGGTTGCAACTGTCTTATATGGCCTGCACACATGAGTCCGATAGCAGAAAGTGAGAAAAATGAATGCGTTTGAACTGGTGCACATGAGAGACGAAGGACTGGAGTCAGATCGCTTTCACTGCAGGGACCTCATTACTATGAGAGCCACACATTACCTTCAAAAATGGTGTGGAAGCACCAAATTGCTGCAACATCTGAGGGATGGCTACAGAGTTTGGGGCCACAGGATCCAATTATGGTTTTACGCAGAGTAATCAATTTTAGAATATACCCTAACTTCAAAAAGAAAATAATAATAATAGGAGGAAAAAGGGTAATGATGCTCCGCCGGCCAGCCAAGGCTTCATGTTAGAAGCGCAATAACCCTCATTAGTGGAATGGCTGGATGTGACTGGAGGGGGACAATTTTGATTCTGTGCCACCTTGGTTTTCTTAAACTGCATTTTTTGAAAAGTCACTTGCTCTTAAAATCAGCCTGGATTCAACTGTGAACAAGGTTTACTGTCATTCTTCTAGCAGGAACCGCTGCGATATATAGAAGCCTGGAGCCGCCATGGTGGCCATTACTGATTCATCGCCGATACCTCGGCGTAAAAAGGTCATTCACTTATATTCTTATATAAGTAAATGACATAATAAGATGATAAGTAATGATTCTATATATGCATATCTGGATTCAGACTCATGTCTGAATGCATAGGCGGCATATTGACAACTGTAGCAAAAAGATTTCAGATGTAAATGTCAGATGGTTTTCCACTATTGATCGACACATCGGATTAAATGAATCAATCCAACATGAAGGCAACGCGGTCAGACGGAACATTCAGCTCAGCCCTCGCCGTTAACAGAGACGTCTGTGATGATGCTCCTCAGCGATGCTGCGGAGACCTTTGACTTAATAACCGGACCCCTAACCGGACCCGCTCATCATCAGGGTCACTGAACGACCAACAAGAGCTGCGGATTGGACGGACAGCGCATCACTTGAGACTTGGTTTATGAGGTCCATTCATGGTTCTACAACGGCTTATCCGCAGTGGGCTGGAGCCAAACCCAACCGTATGGGGCGCGTTTTGTAAAAGAAGCACATGCTGATTTTTTAACAGCAGTATTTTTCCACACTTAGATCTAAATGTTCAACTTAAATGTTTTGAAAATATGCAAATTCAATGTGATGTCACCAGATGTACCAAAATAAAAGTTGCTATCTGCGGTTACAGCAGCCCCTTTCAGGACCAAGACGGTTTCTGGGCTATTTCTGGAACAGTGCCTAACTCAGAACAGGTCTGGAACCTAAAAACGGGTTCTTAAGAGCGATAGGAAAACTGCTGGCCTAAAAGTGAGAAGCGATGACATCAGAGACTGGGGGCGGGGTTTTCACAGCAAACAAGAATGTTTTGACTGCCGTATTTGAGAAACCTAAGTGAATCTACCTGAAGACCCAAACAGCATGTTACTGACCCGAGTCCTTTTCACCATCCTCGGTTCGTTGTTGAACCGTTTATAAAGTTTTATGTTTTCTACTTTAAATCATCTTGTTGCTGCGTTTATTGTGGCGGGAAGTGGTTTCCTTCATTGCGCTTTTATTTTGGTACTCCCGCTGACGTCACTGGAAATTTGCATATTTGCTCGATAATTTAGTTCCTACGTTTAGATTTAGAATCAACATTCAGATTTAACGTTTGAAGCTAAATGTGGCAAAAATAATGCTGTTAAAATCATCACACCGCGAAAAACTCAAAATCTTACTAAGAGTATTTTCTAATTTCTAGTCAAGATATCTCATCGATCACTAAACAAGAAACATTTCACTGAGACTTAGGGACTTGTTTTTAAGCAGTTGAACATCTTGTTAGGTCGAAGTACCTTTAAAATGTCTCTATAAGCTAACTTAGAGAGAAATTTCATATTTAAATGCTTAAACCTAAAGCGACGCTATTCTTCCTGCGGTCCACAGTAGGTGGGTTTACATGGACAACATAGTTCCGATTTGAGTCGGAAAAGACATGTAATCAGAATGAAAATGCGGCATGTAAAAACCTTTCCGAATCAGATTTCATTCCTTTTCAAGGACGTAGTCTAAATCCTTTCGGAAACCTTTCCCGATAGCCAGTCGCTGCATGTAAACGCTGTATCGGAAAGTTTTCTGTTTGTGATGTAACCTATTCATGCCCAGCGCCGCGACGCATTTTTAAATAGGGCTACCTCAAAATAGTACCGGTCTGCATCGGAGAGTCATTTACTCATCGCAACTTCGAACTATTTTAACATATTTGGACGGTTAGATGGGCGAAAAATCACTTCCACGCATGCCCTCTTCGTCATATTCTACTTCTGGGCGCTTGTTGGCGGGCGGCGCCCAACTCTAACACTGATGACACTAACACTGAACGAGAGTTTGGACCGTCAGCGAGGGTAAACAGGCGACCGACATCGCAATTCGGAAGGGTCTAATTGGGAAAGGAGAAAAGTGTGCGATTGACCCACTTAGTGTCACTACAAAATACAAAGAACCTTAATAATAGGGGGAAAATGTTTGAGCCGGTTAAGGAGATAAGAGTAAATAAAACATGCAAAAAACAGAATTAGAACCCAACAAAAAAAGGGTAATTATTAGTAAAATATAGTAAAAAATAGTGATAGTAAATTATATTTATCAGCTTGTTTCAAGATGTCCTTTATCTAAATCTCACGTCTCATTTTGAGAAATCCTACCAAACTTCTACCGTGTGTTTTGGAGTGTGGCAGGAAGCATCGCAAACACGGGGAGGAGATTCGTCGTGCACAAAGAACCCGTGACCAGAGGTGGATTGGAGCCGGGAACCTTCTAGCTGTGATGCATAGACAGTCACATCTCAGTCGTACCGTACGCTGGAATTATCTCGTCATCTTGGGAAAAGAATCGGCTGTCTCCTCGAGACGATGAGTTAATCAAGTCATTTTCCCGAGACAACAAGCTTCGCTATCTCCAGATCATGAAATGATTATCTCGTAAACCTGAGGGGATAATGGCGATGAATAAGTAATTGCCATCATGAATATTGGCTTCCGCTGAGTTACGTCTATTGAATTTATGGAAAGACAATTTATCATGGAGCTTCTATAGAATTTGGGGACAGATGGAAACACAGACGCCGTGATAAAAAAAACAACTATACTATATATTATCGAGAGGTGGAAGGGTCAGAGTTCATGGGTGGTGCGACACCTGAAGGAAAAGACAATGCCCTGACACCATGAGAGGGGTGAGACGGGTGAGACTTGTGAGACAACCCCGGCCTTTTTACTGATGAATTTCTTTTGGAGGTTCCAGCGTGATTTGATTTCCTATCTCGGCACATTTTAGTAGTTTTATCAGTTGTTTGTTTGTCCAAACAGCTGCGGTAACAACATCCGCCTCACGCTGATTTGTGCTGAATTGTTCCGACTTTATCTGGTGCGTCGCCTCGGACGAACATCCGTCTCCACCATGGTGAGGTGCAATTATCAAATATTTGTTCCAGTTGGACGGAAAATGGAATATTGTCGCCGCATGGCCGACAACGCAGCATTACATTTCTCTACAAACAAGTGTGCATCATCCCGCTCCAAACCCGACTGGCTGTCCCTGACGGGACCAATGGGGCTTTGGTCGTGGACGGCTGTCATGTCCGTACAGGTACATCCGTCTTCATACGTTCTGATGGTTCAATCACCTGCTGCAAAGCGAAGAAGCAGACGAGGAGAAAAATCGACCTTAATAATAATAATAATAATACATTTCATTTATAATGCACTTTACATTTGGATCAAATCTCAAAGTGCTAAAACCTTGACCTTCATTGCCCTCCGTGATATTGTGAAACAAGAGGTGGAGTGTAGAAGAACGGGGCCTGCGTTGAATTTCGTAGATCAAGTGGCGCTCAGGGAATCTGAGTCTCATGATGATGAGGACGTTCCGAACTCTGGGTCAAAGTTGAGGGATTTTCCATCTTCCCAATGGACGGGAGCGGAAACACGGAGGAAGGTCAGAGGTGGAGGCCTGTGAGGGTTTGTGAGCAACATCCAAGACAGGGAAAATCTCTGCGTCGGACCGTTTGACCTCCAGAGGGAATTTTGTCATTTGTGCCTCTAATGCTTACATCAACTGATACAGCGTTCTCCCAGAACCACTGCTGTCACTCCGACTGGCTTTAACCCCTGCGACCTCTGACACGGCGGTATCGCCACCACGATAGACACGAAACAGGAGAAAATAAGATTTCAGTTCAATGTAATGCTAATGCTAAAAATGTCTGTACAGCTGAACCCTGAGATCTGAAGGATACCAAGACGGTGTTGAAACAAACTTATTTGGTCTGAAGATCGGGTCTGTAACTTTCTGAGGAGATGTTGTCCAGACCGGATGACAACAACAATCCAGAACCAACCAAAAAGGTGACAGGCTGCATGAACAGATATTTATCTGACCTCAGTTCGGGTGCAGCTGAAAACAACGCAGAAGGAAGTCAGCCGGCTTTAAATGGAGGCCAGGACGCAGCATGCGGACGGATCAGAACCAATGTATTCCCAACCTCTCGTCTGTGGTGGTTCAGGTAGAAACCCTTAACACGGACAACAACGAGCAAATTGAGCTGCTGAAATTGATGATGTTCACTCCTCTGCTGACGTGAAGCCGTTGAGGGGAATCGGTCCTTTCCCTCTTCTGTGACCGTGATCGCGACCCGTGGGTCGGTTCAGGAACGGCATTGCCATTTTAATGGCTGTAAACTCCCAGGAAGCCTCTATTAAGTAGAGCTAGATGAGCTCCGGCGCAGGTTTCCACACCGTAACTCTCTCTGAGGGCATAATTGTGCCTCCAGTAACGGTAGAAGAACCTCAAGGGGAACCGAGTGGACCTCGCGGGTCAATGACTGCAGACTCGTCACAATGAGCAAACTGTTCTACAAGGACGGCTCATATGTCCCTCTGGAACACTGCGAGAGCAGATGAAGTCTGAAGTCCCTTTATGCTGCAGACAGCATATAGACCAATCAGCCAAAACATTATAACCACTGACAGGTGAAGTCAGAAGGATTTTGATTTTAGCACCAGGAGCTAAATGTAGCCTGTTGTCTGGTGCCGCAGAAGAGCCACTGTAGCACAAACTGATAAAACCAACAAACTGTAATGCCGGTCCTGCTACAAAGAACAGAACACACTGGGCACTGCAGAGCTGTTTTGGCGGCGAATGACGTACCTACCAAAGGCTAGACAGATGGTTTTAATGTTTTGGCTAATCGTTGTACACACAGGCTCTTAAATTTAGAATGCAAGGTTATAGAAATAAAAAAGAGTAATATATGCGGGTGTTTGCAAACGTACAAGGCTTCTTTTATACACTGTTATAAAACGCCGATTTTTAGCCCCCGCCACAAATAAACAATTTCCAGCAGTTACAGGAATGTCTGCGGGACCGTCACATTCCGTCTGCAGTGGGAATGACTAAAATATAGACTTTCTTCATACAACAACCTCTTTTTAGCCATTTTGGTCTTTATTTCCTTGTTTTATGGATCCATTTCTATAGTTACAAGTCAAACGTTTTTGTCTGTTTCTGTTAATGAAATATTCTTTGGGAACAAACTGACCTTAAAAGCATTCAACCAAATATATATTAAATATAATATATAAGTGCCCGATTATGGGCGCTGAAACTAAAAACACCATAAAATGCATAAATTAGTTAGATAAAATACTGCAATATCAGGAATGTCCTCCAAAACCATCTAAAGAAGAAACAGCGCCCTTATAGAAATATACCAATGTTAATGATTCTTAGTCCAACTTAACCAACTTCAGCGGTTTTATATGTAAATGCCAACGTCTGTGGATTTCACCTTCAACAATCAGAGCCAGATGATACAGATGTTTTTTCTGCAGTCTTCTCAGGCCCGTGTGGGTTCTGACCGTCAGTTTCCAACACAAACCCTTCTCCGCGCCGCCTCCTTTGATCCTTCCCTCGCCATTTTAGCCCCAGCCTCTGCGTGCACGCCCACTACTCCGCCGCTTTCCATCCTCCGCCGCCGCTTCTTCCCTGCCATTAATATTCTCCCTCGCTACATAACTCAGGGGATCAATCACCGGTTGCCATGGCGATGAAACCAAGGTGGATGTGTAAGCGCGACTCCAGTGGCGCCTGCATGTGGTTCTGGACGCCGGCTCTACCCGCCGCTCCACCAGCCAACGGGCCTCGGCTGGCGACGGCGCCGCTTTCCAGCGCCTGTCCTTCGCATTCGGAGCGGCTTTGGCAGCCGTCGGGTCGAGATGCTCTCACCTGCGACACTTGGCTTCCTTCCTCCCCATTATTCTGAGCAGAATAATGACCAAAGCGAAAGGAAGAGCGAACGCGGGGGTGGGGGGGGTGGGGGTGGATGCCAGGCTGCATCTGATCATCCTCGCCACAGACATTCTTCATCTTCTTCTTCATTCTTCATTTGAATAAAATGAAATGTGCATTCTGGATATTTAATCGGGTTTGTGGAGTTTTTTTAAATCAGAATGCTGAGATTTACGTTATAATTCTGTGATTGGATTCAGTCATTTGATCTAAAGTAAGAATTCTGGGATTAAAGTCAGGAATCTGTGATTAAAGTCAGAATTCTGACATTAAACTCAGAATTAGATCAGATTAAGGTCAGGATTATGAGAATAAAGCCAGAATTCCCAACAATATTTCCAGATTGCCATATTGTGGCCGTAATCCTCTTCCGTGTAAATATTTATTCATTATTATAATATTAATTCATTTGTTTAAATTCTCTGCATAATGTGATTTACTTTGTCGGCGTGTTTTATTGCTAGCGATAGCTCGATGTTTTACCTGCTGAATAAAATAATACTCTCCTCCATGCTCGGTCCTCTCCTCTTCATCATCTACGTCTTGGTGATGTCATCTGTGGTCGTGTTCTCCGCTTCCACTGCTACGCCGATGACATCCAGCGCTACGTATCCACTGAATCCTTCACCACAGCAGCTCACTCCAGCCTTTACAAACTGAATTCTGACTTCTTAAAACTCAAGTGTGCAAAATCTTGACATGATGATCTTCATCATCATCATCAAGAAACCCAAAGCTTGTCCCTCACCTTCGACAACTCCGACCCGACTCCCTCTCCCGACAACTTCTTATAAAAGTTCTAAAAAAAAACACTGTTTAAAAGATTGAAAATAATAGTTAATATCTTTTATTATATTCATAATAAATCATTTTGAATTTCATTTCTATCATCAGGGTCAGAATTTTGTGCTTTTCCCTTTTATTTCAGTTGCGTTGCTGCAGCAATTTGCAACAACAACCTGGAATTTCTGTTGATTTTCCTTCAGCAATAAGTTGCCGTGATTGTGTTTGTTGTTTGACACAGGAGTACTGACTCATCCATTAAAGTCATTACTGTCAAACTATTTCATGAATTATTATTACTAATTATTTTATTGATTATGCATGAACCTTATTAGCCGGTACCCCTCTTTGTACACGGACCCCCATTTGAGACAAAACCCCATTTGTTTATTCATACTAACTCTTGGACCAGCATAATACTGAAATACGTGTTTTTCTACTGTGTATATTTAAAGTACAGTAATTATCTGTGCGTTTACACGTGACTCACTGTAACTATTTTTCATACGGTTTTCATCCGTCGCTCATCTCCTCTCCTCCATCTATCTTCCCCCAGATTTCACACCTTTACTTATCACTTCCCTCGCACACCTTTTCTCTCTTGCTTGCTTTTGTCACTTCCTACAAACAGCTACCCCCCCACACAAACCAGGCCCCCGCCTCCACTGCCACTCTTTATCTCTCTCTGTTCCTGTTATATCAGCTGCTTCTGCTTCTTCCCCTTTCACTCGTCCCAGCGATGAGAGATTCTGTGTACTTTCAGGAGGAGGGGCTGGATAATTACAGGAAACCAAGAACGATGGCGCTGGAGTGGGAAAGGTCAACTGTGGTTCAATCAGGAGTTTACTTTGTTCTCTGTGAAGAAATAAACATTCACCTTTTCTTTTCTTTCTTTTTTTCAGTGGGCAAAAACAGCGGGACAAAAACAATAATTAACTAGAAAAAAGCAGTCGGAGAACGCAAACCTCGCCAAGACACAACGAAAAAATTCATGCAGATTCCTCCATTAATCCTCTGAATCGACCAACAAATTCCACAAATTCTGAGTATCTCTCAAAACTCTGGAGCCGATCACCTCCTGCGCCTTCCACTTCAGCGTCTCTGTTCAGCCCACTCGGCCCCAAGCTCCGTCCCCTAAGTGATCATCAAAGAAACCTTTAAAATCGTGCCCCATCTTCACCCCCATAGGAACATAAAAGGAACTCTTGAAACTGAGCCCCACTTCTATCCCTAGAGGAACATCAAAGGAATCAAAGGAACTCTTGAAACTGAGCCCCAAGCGCCCCTCCAAAAGAAACATCAAAGGAATCAAAGGAACAAAGGCAACAATAACCACCTTGTGACGTCACTACTCCAATCTACTTATTTTATTTTATTATATAATAAATGCTGTGAAACACAGAATGTCACAGAAAATCAATCACCTCTAGGTTGTGGCAGAATCTACCTCCTGGAATTTCATGCAAATCCTGGATCCTGGAACCGGTTGTTTTACCGTAATCCTGCTCACAAACAAAAAAAACAGACAAACAAACAGACAAACAAACAAGCAAACTTTAGCGAAAACACAACATCCTTGGCGGAGGTAATATTAACATTAAGACTGTGGCTGGTTGGAATAGACGATAGAGAGATAAAGCTCCCCCTAGTGTCAGAAATATACAATCCACGTTTCCCAGCATCACTCCAGTTCTTCCTCTCACTGAAGTCTGTGTGGTGGATAAAGTTTGAAAATGATCTATGAAAAAGTTTTTGATGCATGTCTTCAAAATAGTGTTTTTCATGAAGACAGCTCCCCCTAGTGAGAAAAATATGAGCTTTTCACGTAAAATACGATACAAACACGATAAATCACCTCCAGTCGATTCATCGGCACCAAATTTGGACTAAATCAGACCAACGGTTGAGAAATTATGGCCGACAGCTTTTGGAGTTAAAGCTCCCCCTAGTGTCAGAAATACACAACCCACCTTTCTAAAACTCACTCCAGTTCTTCCTCACACTAACGTCTATGTGGCTGTAACATTTGAGAATCATCGTCGAAATCGTTTTGGAGTTATCACGTGAACATGAAGGATCCGTCTGCAAAAGCCACAAGACATTAAGAAAAATGCAAAAAGCCACAAGACAACAAAAGTGTTAAAGAAGGAAACCCAAACGTGTCCTTCATAAACACTTCTGTTATCTTGTGGCTTCTGCAGCGATCGCGTTTTGTCCAATTGATGGTTGCGGTGCGTTTGCGCCCGTCGGCCAGGGTGTGGGCGCGTTCCTTGAAAACAGGAAACTGCTATTGACTTGAAAATGTTGCTTCTGTCATAATCAATACGTTGTTTCCAATCACAAAACCAAGAAGAGAGAAGTCAGGGGGGGTCAGACATAAGTCAGGGGGGGTCAGACAGTAGTTTGGGGGGGTCAGAGAGAAGTCAGGGGGGTCAGACAGAAGTCAGGGGGGTCAGACAAGTCAGGGGGGGTCAGCGAAAAGTCAGGGGGGTCAGAGACAAGTCAGGGAGTCAGACAGAAGTCAGGAGAGGTCAGACAAGTCAGGGGGGGTCAGACAGAAATTCTGGGGGGGTCAGAGAGAAGTCAGGGGGGTCAGAGAGAAGACAGGGGAGGTCAGACAGAAGTCAGGGGGGTCAGCGAGAAGTCAGGAGAGGTCAGACAGAAGTGAGGGGGGTCAGACAGGTCAGGGGGGATCAGAGAGAAGTCAGGGGAGGTCAGACAGAAGTTTTGGGGGGTCAGCGAGAAGTTAGGGGGGGTCAGGGAGAAGTTTGGGGGGGAGGAGGTAGTACACAAAGTGAAAACCGGAACCGAAAACGCTGTGTGAGAACATTGCGAGAGAAATTCGCCGCATGCCCCGCCTTCTTTTTTCTCAATCTCTGGGTCAATTAATGCAATTTGATGAAAGGAGCGTCTGGGTGGAAGATTAATAACACCCATTAATTCTCCTCCTGAGGCTCGGAGTTTTGATCATTTATTCACTGTCTGATGAAATGATGCATTTTTTAGGCTCCAGCAGAAGATGGAGAGAAGAAAGAACGTCACGCCGCTTCATCACAAATAACACCAGCAAAACAAAGTTTCCCCTCAAAACTAATGTTCTGACTCTGTTTCACAGTGGGCTTTTTTTTTTACCTCCTCTTTCTGATGTGGTGAGGAGGTTTATGGATCCACACTGGGTTCTAAAGAATATCAGGAGAAGAAAAGATTCATACGGAAGAAGTGGTAGTTTCGCTTAACTAGGAAACTACCATATATATACATGGTAGTATATATATGGTAGTTTATATACTGTAAACTACCATAGTTTATAGATGGTAGTTTATAGATGTACACCTACATCTATAACGTTATTAGATGTAGGTGTATATATATATACATATATATACACCTACATACATACATACATACACATACGTATACACTCAATACAAAAGTTAAGAAATAAAAAAATACTCAGTGCATGAAATATAAAGACTCTATAATAATAATAATAATAATCATAATAATCATAATTTAGCCTTTATTTATCACATGTTGTACGACATCGGGAAATCAATCTCTGCATTTGACTCATTCCTGAGGGAGCAGTGGGCGGAGCCTGTGAAGCTCCGGGAGCTGAGGTTTCAGGATCTTGCTCAAGGACTCACAGCATTTTGCATCATGGGCTGGAACCCCGGTCTCCTGGTACAGGAGAGTGGGTACGTGCAACGCCAACGGCTGGAAGACGCAGGATGTGGCAAAACCTGATTCACTGCACCAAAGACAAAAAAGAAACCCGGGCGGTACCAGTTGTGATACAGGGACCTACTGCAGAAAACTCACGGATACAGATTTTCTCCTTACTGACATTCCCTCACATCTTAATCACCTGCTAGTCATCACTCGACCATAAGTCCGATTTATTCCACATCTGGTTCGCATAAAGGGACTCATGTTTTATATCTTTTATATAAATCTCAGATAGTTCATACTTCATCACTCGGAGGAGTTATTTTTATTCATATTTCTTTTTGTTACAAAAAAACACACAATCTTTCGGACATGACTTCACATTTAATTTGAGGAGTTCAAATAGGGGAGATTGCTTGTACAACGCAGGGGAATGGGGACTTTTTTACCTTTGCCTGACGTCAGCTTAGGTCTGGTTAAGTTTTTTCTTTCATTACGCCACAACATACTAAGATAAGAAAGAAGTGAAAGGGTCTAAATACTTTCTTAATGCACTGCATCTAGACTCACTAAGACTCTCTTTCCTGTTTTTAACAGAGCTCTAAATCAACCAACGATTGGCTCTGGTTGATCGGGCGGATCGCATAACTGCCATTAATCCTTTGCGTCGTTATGAACCGAGCTTCACTCAGGAGGTGCAGGAGCGAGGAGGAGTCTGCAGCGGCTGCGAGGCTTACGGACATTTGCGTTGCAAAACGGCATTAAGAGGAAGCGTTTTAAAATGTACATCCCCTTTACTGAGGAAATGATAGTCAGTGAGCTGCAAACACAGAACATTACGACTCAGCTGATTTCTAATTTTCCATTTTGATCAGCGTGATTGCAGAAGGATCCGGTGTTTCTTCCCTTTAAGCTCTGTTGAGGAAACACTTTTCCTTTGGTTCTCTGCCGAGAGCGAGCCGAGATCTAAGGAAAGGCCTCTTCGTTAGCGATGACTCATCGTAAGGAATAACATGGAGTCACTATCTAAATTGGACTTTACAACAAAAACAATTAATGTGGAATTCACTGCCAAAAAAGGCAGAATCTAACCAAGTTTGTTTGTCTAACTTCTATTAAAAGACTCTCTTCTCAGATAATTCTCCACGGGGGACGTTTACGTGAGACCAGGCGTCTTCAATTTCTTCTTAAGTTAATACATTTCGGGAGATGCTCGATTTAATTATTTCCTTCTATCTTCAAGGCGTATTTTATCTTGCAATGCTTAAACATCACTTTCTAAAATCCTTCCCTTTGCACTCGGGTCTTCAAATCTTGAACGGTGTCACTTTATTACAACTTGGAAAAGGATAAAAAAAACACTTTTTGGGCCGTTTCTGACTTATTCTGACAAATACTTCTTAATATCAGTTAACTATTAAACCCAAACTTGAACTCATCTGGTTTTCATTTATTGAGATGTGACGTCTGATTTCAAGAAATTTTAACAAGCAAATTTTTCACTTGTTCTATCGGCAGATTTTTCTCTTGACTCATTATTAGCTAGAAACACCTTATATTCAGTATTTTTCTACTAATACTCCTACTTATAACACATGAATCTACTAAAACTAGAACTCTATTTACATCCATCAGGACCTCATTCATATTTACCGTTTAGTTTCTGGTGGCGGCGTGTCCCAGCGGGGTCAGAGGTCATTTCTAAACCCACTCATATAATAATATTGATAATGACAAACACATGGTGAAACACAGTCTAACATATATGATGAGAAACTGAGCTAATTACTGATAACTGATGTCGTTTACTTTTGTATATATATCTGAGACTGAATTTCAATCATATGTAAATATTGTATAAAATACAATATCTCTTTTTTTAGAGTTACCCTCCGGCGAGAATCAATCAAACAACTGTTTGAGTATTTCTCTGTAAAAAAACGCTTTGAATGGTTATATTACACACTCCGTTTCTCCCTTTCATCCAGTTTTGTGCGTTCGGACGGGTCAGAGTTGGCGTAGCCGATAGCTTACGAAGCGGCGTAGGCATTCTTTTGTGTAAATGTGAAAACTGTGAGGCTGTGATTCCTGCTCCTGATCCGTTTTCCTTTAAACACAGCCTCTCTTTGTACCTTCTACTTCATGGAAGGACCTCTGCTGTCCTTCCTGGAGTAAGAAGGTCACTCCACCAGTGGGGGGGCCCAACAGAGTGGGTTTGGAACGATCCACTACGCTGAGTGGAAACCTCAATGGTCTCAGGTTGGGCTCAATCCTGGACAGTATCAGATTACGGTTCCTTCAACAGCAGGGATTTGAATTCCACATGAGCCGCGGGTGACGGACAGCGAAGAGGAAGGAATTATACACAACAGGAAACAGAGAGGCTTTGATGGCGCGCCAGGACTGCAAAGCCTCGCAAATAAAAACTCCAAATCAGCAGTATAACGTTATTAGATGTATGCGTGAGTACACACTTGTGGGATTTTACTCCATTATTCCTCATTTCTACCACATTATACTGTAACTTTATAGGCCAATATTCAGGTAAATGTACTTGACTGGCATTGACTGGATTATTATTATTATTATTATTTTGTAAATATCAAACAGGAAGGCAATCCGTAGAGCAGAAACCTCCACGAACACCCCTTTAAGTCAATCCCAACTTGTTAGCTTAGCTCTAGGTTTCAGCGGCTAAACACTGAAATCTGGTCGGATTTTTTATTTGGATCTTCATCAAACTGCACCCTCTCGTAAAAACCATCCTCCTGGAATGAACTGGCGACTCGTCCGCGGTTTACCTCGCCAGTTGGGATGTCAAACAATCATGTAAGGATAATAATTGTATGATATATCTTACTGTAAGCTTTTTTTCTTCCTCCACGTGAATATTTAAGAGGGTTGGCTCTCGAGACAGAACTCAGCGAGTCAATTCATATGAACCAAATCTGGAGTAAATCGGTTCAAAGGTAAGGAAATGATGTCAGAAAACTGTTTTGTTTTTTTTTGTAGTAAAATAGCTACCCCTAGTGGTTAAGTTATGAACTATTGGAGTAAATAACAGACAGATCTCCTCGAGGCGATTCATATACGCCACATGTGGACAGAGATAAGGCGCCCTCTAGTGGTGGAAATGTACAACCATCCTTTCCCAAAATCAATCCAGTTCTTCCTTGCACTCAATTCTATGTAGCAATGAAATTTGAAAATAATCCACTAAACAGTTTTAGAGTTGAGTCCAGATAAAAGTGTTATTAAGACAGATCTCCTCCTGTCGATTCATCTGCACTGGATTTGGACTAAATCAGACCAAATCTCAATCAATCCAGTTCTTCCCCGCACTAAAGCCTATGTGGGTATAAAGTTTGAAAATGATCTATGAAATAGTCTTTGAGTTATGGTGGACTTTTCGGGGCTATAATAATGAGACGCTAAGTGATCTCAGACAAACCGTTAAAGTTCCACCAAATAAATGAAACACATCTACCAGCTGAAACAGACACAAATCCTTAAACGCAGATTGATTATTGGGATATTTAGAAGTCTTTCCACTGGAAGTTGCCTAAAATGAAGCCGGCAGCTATTAGATTATACTTTTATGTTCCTGTTTCCTCCTCCCTATCCGGCTACGAGTATTTAAAACGGGCCGGTTCTGTGGAGATATGGGCTCCTCATTTCTTCCTCCTTAGTCAGCTGTCATTAATATATTACTACTATGTAAATTAGCTTCCATGCTGTGAATGTTGCTGCTCTTAGTTATCGAGTGAAAGGCTTAGAAACTTCAACCGCCATTGTAACGTTATAAAAAAGAAAGAAGGAACAGTCGCGGTTGTTTGCGAGCGATTTCCCTCATTAGTATTTCTGAAAAGATTTCCAAGCATTTTTCTTCCCTGTAGAGACACAATCTATCCTCGTACGAGCTAGCGCAGATGCTGAATGCTAATTGCTGCCGCGTTTAGCGCTCCGGCGTTTTGTTAAAGAATGATGAAAATAAATCCTCTCCCGGAAACAATGGGAATAATGTGTGAGTGTGACGGATGAAAACCTGGAGGCTGAACTGGATCTAAATTCAAGGGGTTTGTAGGTAACAAGACAAACCAGAACATTATGACACTGACAGGTGAAGTCCGGATAACAGTGCCTCGCGTCTATTACAGTGGAACGAGTCAGGGGGCGGGATTTATCCGTCATGGTTCTGTTCTT
This sequence comes from Lophius piscatorius, assembly GCA_009660295.1. Classification (NCBI taxonomy): domain Eukaryota; kingdom Metazoa; phylum Chordata; class Actinopteri; order Lophiiformes; family Lophiidae; genus Lophius; species Lophius piscatorius. The sequence continues at coordinate 26,776 of VRLP01003835.1, read as the reverse complement.
TCTCTGCTGTTTATTTTGTATTTAATGATTATTATCAGTCACAGGTTTTATACATTCTTTTGTTTTGAAGATTTATTTCCCTGTAGTTTCTGTTCCACATCTTTCTCTCCCGTTTCCTGTTTCCTAGAGCGTCCTTCTTGATTGACGAACGTTCTCACCTGTTGCTTTTTGTCCTCGCTACTCTTTGGATTTCAGTCCGTCTCCTCCTCTCTGTCCTTGTCGGATCGTTTGTTAATCTTGTCTGTGTAACGCTGCTCTGCACACCGGAGGGTTTTCTATTCTGGACCGATTTTAAAAGACCTGGGAGACCACGAACATGAGGTCGTTTTTTAAAGAGGTTTCTAACGTTATAATCTTCCAAACGCACACACTACACGATTCATCCCGACGGCGAGACCTCACACATGTTTGTAGTGAGGATTCCACAGACACGTGATCTCACAGAAACTCACGTGACCAAACGTGACTTCAGAAGAAAAACAAACATGGACGCCCTCGTCGGTCTAATGTGATATATCTTACATGACGCGTTATAAAGACACTTGTGTTCACGAGTGCCTTTATAACATCTTGTTGTGATGCTTCCCGGTCCGCTTGCGCTCATTGGCTGTTGCGTATTGGGGAGGATCAACTCGATCGGGGCGGGAAGATAATCCTATCGACGCCACACACATCACAATAGTCGTTTGAGAGCAGCATTTAAAATGAAATAAAGAAATAGTTTGGAGTAGTGAGGTTACAAAGAGGCTCTTGCTGCCTTTGATCTTCTGACTCCTTTGAGATTCACTTGGGGGAGTGGAGCTGGGGGCTCAGTGGGCTGTACAGAGACACTGAAGTGGAAGGCGCAGTATACGAGCGAGTATTATTGACTATTATTTGGACAAATAGTCGTTTGAGTTACGCCTCTAATTGGGCCAATATGGGAAAGCTTAAGGTTCTGACTTTGTGATGGACACAGAACTGGGTCAGAGCATCTCCGAAACGGCAGGTGTAGTTGGGTTTTAGCGATGTGCATCACGATGAAGACACCAACACAATATTAGGCAGGTGGTTTTAAATTTATGGCTACTGAGGGTACAGATGATAAGCTATGAAGAAATCACAAAAGCAGTGATTCCAGTAAACAACCCTGAAACATTCGGAACAACAACTTTTATCTGTGATTGAGAATAAATGGATTGGAGCGCCGCGTGCGTCATCAGTGACGCTCACTGGAGAGGGTTAGGTCAGTTAGAAAATAATGTTCATGTTCGTCTCCGATTAAATATCTCGTGTTGAGATTTTATTATCAGCAAACTGGAGGGAAATCCATGGAACTCTGGTCCGATTAGAAAATAAAAGCATTTATCGTTCGATGGCTAAACAGGCACTAAAAAATTGCTGCTGCCCGACGCCTTTCAGCTCCGTTGGCCTTCATCAGTGTTTCAACAAATATCTGCAGACATGCGTCATTAAATAGGAACGTCAATCGGAGAAAACAGAAACCCGTGTTAAGAAATCTTTATTTAGATATTAATGTCTGAGTTCTTGTCAGCTTCTAAATCTACGATAGTTAATACAATCTCCAAAATACTCAGTAGCCGCCCATCTCCTGCGCTTTCCACTTCAGCGTCTTTGTTCAGCCCACTGGGCCCCCAGCTCCACTCCCCCCAGTGAATTTCAAACGATTCAGAAGCAGAAGCCTCTTTGTGGCATCACTACTACAAACGGTGTATTACTATTTCTTTATTTCATTTTAAATGCTGCAAAACAAGGAACGTCACCAAGCCCCGCCTCAAATCAGGCGTGGCCCGATTCGACGCTTGTCTCAAACGACTATTTGTGCAAATAATTCTGAAGTGTTTGGCGTCGATACGATTATCTTACTGCTCCCGATCGAGTCGGAGTCTCCCCGATATCCAATCGCAATATCAAACATGTTGGATGTTTCATACTTTTACGACTAACAGAAACCTAAACACAGCTGAACCCTGAGACAGGTGGATTATTGAAGAAGAAGAAGAAGAAGAAGAGCAGCTTGTTGAAGAATGGCAACAATACGAGTGTATTTATAACGAGTCACGCAACATATATCACAATAGGACCGACGAGGACGTCCATTGTCCTCCATGTTTGTTCTTCTTCTGAAGTCACGTTTGGTCACGTGAGTTTCCGTGAGATCTCGTGTCTGTGGAATCGCCACTGTGGAATCCTACAGTGTGCGTTTGGAAGATTATTATGTTTAAAATCGGTTGAAACTGTCCTCATGTCTCTGTTCTCCCACGTTTTTAAAGTCCTCTAGTGTGCAGCCACCATAAATGACCCAACCGGGCTTTTATGTGGCATCAGCGTTTTTGTTCATTTGCATTTCTATAAATGTAATTTGCGTTTTAAAAAAGAGTTCCCTTTGATTCCCTCTGAAGTTTGTATTTATATACTATCTGCTCATTGATATAAAAGTGAAATGAGATTGAGGACATCTCTAAAAACGTTACAGTCTGACATCTGTTATTGCGGAGCCATTAGGCTCAGCGATGGATGTGACGGCCGACAAATTGGCCGGCTGAATGGTACATTTTATTGCGCATAAAAATGATTCCTCTTTGTTGTAATATGTTTGGTCTGATGTCGTAAACACTCTTATGCAGGCAGCCCGGTTGTGTGTGAGTCACTGAACGAGGCCGCGTTAGTTTCCAGGGGAAACCGGCAGTAAAGGGTCCAGCTGGCCCGGTTTGCACAATGGGTCTACGAGGGTCCACTTAACATCCACAAGGTTTCCACAGACCTCTTAATGCAGATTTCTATGTTACAGCCAAGGATTTGTTGAAGCGCTACTTCACATTTTGGTCTATTAAAGGTCGTTTCGGTCGTTGTAGGTCCAGGTTTATAAGCAAATAAAGCCGTTGCCGATTTAAGCTTTACTGTACGCCCTTGGCAAAACAGTATAACCACATTCTAACCCCTGACAGGTGGAAGGGAGGGATATTAATCATCTGTTTAAAAAGGAACCCGTCAGCGGGTTATACAACGGGTACCGAATGAACCGTTTGCCCTGAAGTTGATGATTGGGAAGCAGGAAAAACCGGACAAACGTGAGGATCTGAGCATCTCAGATGAAGGCCAACTGGGTCAGGACATATCTAGAACTGCAGGTCTTGTTGGGTGTTACTGGTCCGGTTGGTTAGAACTTACAAAGTGGTTACAGGAAGGACCAGTGGCTCCAGGCTCATTGGTCTAAGTGGGCCGTAAAGACCAGCCCATGTTGTCAGACCCGACAGAAGAGCTACAGCAGGATCTTCATCTTTGTCTTCCTCGTCTTGGGGCCATCCTAACCTGTTTCCATCCGTTGGTCGGTAACCTGCTGCCTAACAGTACCAGTGACAGTATGTTAACTCCAGCCCTGACCGACCCGGTTTTCAATGAGTTGTGTATTTCCTTTCCGGAGTTTGACCTTTTTTTTAAAAAAAAAGGTCAAACTCCGGTACATCACCGTTTGCTGAGTATGGCGCTGCATATTCACAGACCCGTCAGTGTTCCTAAGTGGACCCACGTCCACTGCTGAAAGAATGGGCCCGTCAGCATCAGAACTGGACCACAAAGCGATGGAAGAAGGTGGACCGGTCTGACGATTAGCCAGGTGGGTTCTAGTCGCTTATCCAGGCAACAGAAAGCAGCAGGATGCATCATGGGTGAATTCTGTGCTGCCCTTCATGTGGATGTTACTTTGACTCCCTCTAGTGAGTCAAATATGAACTTTTAGAGGAAAGAATGATGTAGATCAGATATATACTCTAAATGTATACTAAATGGGTCCAATGGTTAAGAAGTTATTACTGCAAACCGTATTTTAGCGAAAGAGCTCCCCCTAGTGAGTCAAATATGTACTACGAGAAATAACACATAATTGATTTATCTCCTAGAGTCAAATAACGTGCACCATATTTGGACAGAATCAGACCAGAGGTGGGGAAATGAGGGCCCGGAAACTTTTGGCGATAAAGCTCCCCCTAGTGTCAGAAATATACAACCCAGTTCTCTCCAATCATTCCAGTTCTTCCTCGCACTGTAGTCTATGTGCATTAAAATGATCAATTCAATTTATTTTTGGGTTAATCCAATTTTTTGTTAAAGGTTCTGCTGCTTTCGTGGTGCCAGATACCACAGAACCGCTTCAGAGGTCCGTTTTACCGCATGAGGAAGAGTTACACAACATCAGGCAGGCGGTCTTAAGAATCGATGTCTGTCGTTCCCGTCAGTGATGCTGGAACCTTTTAAAACGCAAGTTAATCATATGACTTCTAAACCGTAAACCAACGCTGACCTTTGACCTGCTGGGTTTGAACTGGTACTAGCTTAGGGAGCAGAGTGGAACGTAGCGTCTTATCTCCGATGAGATCTCGCCGTCAAACACGTGTCTTTGAAAATGCTGACTTTGAACCGTCTCATTCTTTTACAGTCAGTGTAACAATGAAGAGATGGTGGGTTTGTGCTGTGAGGAGCTGCATTCAAGCAGGAGAACATTTTTATCGAGGTTAACGACCTGGACTCTGGTTCTGTGAGTCAACACGACACCAGCGGGGAGGGTTAGGCCCGAGGCCGCATGACCAGCAGAGGCCTCGGGCGACTTTTGCTTTTCATGTGTAAATTCGGGGAATGTTTTATTTTTTTTACCAGTCTCTTACAAGACGGTTGTTGAATTTCAGAGACGCAACGAAAAGTAGAAACACAACAAAAATGTAAGACAAATGCGACACCCGTCACCCATAGATGTATTTCCCCTCTATGGTATGAATTATTTAATGAGCTTTTAATACATAGAAGTGTGTGGGCTGGATTGTAAAATGTTGCTACATAAACAACAATGAGTGATTATGGACCATTAATTTGTCTGTAAATAATTAATGAAACCTCCTATAATTGAAATCAGGATAGAAAAAAAATCCTAATTGTACTTTGTGAAACGTAGAAATCAATTTAATAAATGGGAACGTGGGGTAGTAGGGTAGGGTAATAACAATGTAATAAGGTTGTTATTACCTTTTTGTGAAATTGAGATTAAATTATTTGTTGCATTCGGAAACGTCGTTTATTAGAGGTTTTATCACCTTCATTAATTATTAATTCACTTGTTACAGCTGCTCAACGAGAACATATAATGAAGAGCAAACAGTGAAAAGAAATTTAAAGAATAAATATTAATAAAAAAAAGTAGAAGTATTCAGAGAAGTATTCAAGTGAATTGGGAAGTTTATGGAGGCAAGGTGACAGAGAACTTGTGTCGCCGTCTCTGATGTCTATTGATTTTATTTATTTACATTAGAAACTAGAAATAAAACCCCCAGAGAGAGCAAACATTTACCGCGGCACAACAGAACCTTAAGTTCAGGAAAACTCATGCAGATTTCTCCATGTCCGTATTATAGCCAGCCTCTAAATCTACTGACCATCCAACCCTGAGAATCCCTCAAATACTCTGTCATTTGTCTACGTCAGTTTGTCTCCTGTGCCTTTCACTTCAGCATCTCTGTTCAGCACACTGCGCCCCCCGACTCTGTCCAAAGGAAACATCAAAGGAATCAAAGGAACTTTTGGACCTGAGCCCAGAGCTCCATCCCCAAAGGAACATCAAAGGAATCAAAGGAACAACGGCAGCAACAGCCACAATGTGACATTACATTATTTTATTTGAAATGCTGTGAAACACGTTATGTCACCAACATTCACCTCTAGAATATGACAAAACTCACCTCTGGGTAATTATTCACGCAAATCTGTGCTATATGTAACAATAATTACAATTATTATTATTATTATTGTATAGTTTTTCCCCTTATGCTATTGCTAAATGTTAAATTACTATTATTGTTATTATCAACCGGGGATCCCTGCCGCCGGGGCCCGACCCTGGAGAAGTGGAAGAAAGTGGATGACCATAGCTCCTCCTCTCTCTCTCTCTCTCTCTCTCTCTCTCTCTCTCTCTCGGTCATGGCAGTAGGCCGTCAACCCCGAGTCTTGGATCCTCTCGAGGTTTCTGCCTGTTAAAAGGCAGTTTTCTTCTCGCCCCTGTCACCAAATGTTGCTCACGTAGGATATATTTATATAAGGAGTTTGGTCTAGACCTGCTCTTTCTGGAAAACACACAGTTGTTAGCGCTATATAAATAAAGATTGATTGATTGATAGTTTTTCTATAATCTTGCTCACAAACAAACAAACAAACAAACAAACAAACAAACAAACAAACACAAATGTACAGGAATCCAAACACAACAGAGCCTCCTTGGTAAATCTATTCTGTATGTCATTTGGACAACAAACTACTTCCTGACCCAAACATGAGAGATTCATTTCACCACTTCAGAAACCCGAGGCTCGAGACCGGAGTTTGTGGAAGCAGCTGTCAATCACAGATGTGGGAATTCTGAGAACTCGTTTTTTTCATTTATTTTTTTTATCGTCTCTTCACATTCGACCCACTTTCACACGTTTTCACACTCTTGGCGATAAAATCTTGTGTTTGTCGATTTATTCAACCCTTCCGGAACGCATAAGCCCCTCTTCTTCTTCGCCAACAGGTCCCCCGAGATGGACTTATCCAGCCGCTTGTCCAAACGTTTGTTTACTTGCTCGATACACGATGGCCCATCGGATTAGTCGGCGTTCACATTTACTTAAACGCCACTTCCAACAGTTTTGTTTGTGTGTGTGATCTGACCTCAATCTGCCGTAGCGTCAAACTAATCAAGCCTGGTTATCTCCTGGGAGCTTCTCCTTCCTGTTGTTAGGACTCCGAGACGAGATCTCTGTCAAACAAGGGTGTAGGAACAACAGCCTGAACAACCAAGATGTAAGCCTCAGGCACCTTTTCAGAAATTCTGCAACAGAAAATGCAAATTATTTTCCATTCATATCGACTATTGTAACGGACTCTGCAGAAAAACCTAAGAGGATATATCTAAGCGGCAGTTGATGGTGCTAATCTTAGATCTGGGCGCCGTTAAGCCTTTGCACTAGAGGAGGATAAACCGCCGGTGATCCTGAAACTAAACTAAACTATTTCTATCTCCTCACCATCAATGTCCTCCAGAGATGTTCAAATTCAGAATCTAAGCTCCTGTTTGCTCCTCAGGCTTTTTCCAAATCGGTTTCCTTCATCACTTCCTCGTCAGGGAGAATAAACCCAAAGAAGGTTTGGAACAGCGGCAGTGATCCTACTGACGGTCCGGTCCACCAGTGGAAGAGTGGAAGAAACTCTCGTGTTCATCAGACGCAGATTCTACAGTACTTGATACTTAACTATAATTTCTGACCGTGTGTGATAACTTACTCTCATTATCTACTATATTTTATCAGTTACTGTGTTTTTCTACACCTTGTGATCATTTACTGTAATTGTCAGTATTAAATTATGGGATCGTTTAAAGGCATGTGATCATTTATTCTGATTCCCTTCAACATATTACAGATTACAGTTTGTGACCATTTACTTGCATTTTTTACCATATATTATTGGTTACTGGGAATTTATGCCGTACGAAATCTTTTACTGTAATTCTCTACAGTGTATTATCATTTACTTTAGTTTTTACAGTATTTTATTTAATAATTCTGTTTTTCTACCGTACTGGATCACTTGTACCAATTCTCATATGTATATTCTCAGTTATTTCCCACAGTATGTGACTATTTAATGTACCTCACTTAAGTATGTGACCCACCTAGCCACAATCTAGATACCTCGAATCTGATCGCAAAGGCAGCGAGGCTAGAAGCATTGGAGGAGGGTACGCACTATTTCATCATGGTGTAAATGGAAGGAGAAATGGGGCAAGTGTGACCCAGAAGGAGGAGTAGGTGGAGGATGTTCTAGACGTGAAGAGAGTGTCAGACAGAGCGATGAGTGTGAAGATAGAAATTGAAATTGTGACGATGAAATGAGAAAGAAAACTTCTGGAGTGAGCTGGATGAAGTGATGGAGAGTGCTCAGATCACCAATCACTCAATGGTCATGTTGGTGAGGGGAGCAGAGGAGATGAGGAGGTGGTGGGCAGGAAAGGAGGTTAAGGACAGATGTTGGTAGGTGTTGGGAAACAGAGTACCTGCGGTGAACAGGTACTTCTAGAAGAGGGAGGAGCACATCCTGCGTGATGTTGCAGGTTTCTCGTCAGAACACCCAGATGTGATGTTTGTATCTGCAGGATTTCTCCAGGTGAAAACAGGTGAATAGCTCTGGTGATGATTTATATTTCTCTATTTTATTACAGTGTTGTTTTAATGTTTTAACCATCTCTGACCTTTGGATCTGTCTGTTTGATATCCGTCTGCTGTCGGTTCACGTTCATCACACTGTTTATGACTTGTACACAGAGCGATGTAATAAAACATCATGGTTAACCGCAATCTACCTTACATTCCACGAACATCACGTACGGCACGTGAAATGGTTTAATGGCATGGAAAGCTATCTCTTTATCGCGCCTATGAAGAATTACCTTTACGACACCACTACAGCATTTTTATGGGCTGTAATGGGCTCCGTCATTCTAGAAGACAGAGTGAACACAACTTTGTTCTCTAAAAGCTGCTACTCGTCGCCCTGTGGGCCACATTTCTGTTAAACATCAAGCAGCGTGGTTTCATGTGCTAAAAGATTTTTGCATTTTTACCTTCGCCAAGGAGGTTATGTACTCACTCCTGTGCGTTTGTCTGATGGTGCCTTTGATTCCTTTGATCTTTCTTTGGGGGTATGGAGCTGGGGGCTCAGTTTCAAGGATTTCCTTTGATTCCTTTGATGTTCACTTCGGGGGTGGAGCTCAGTGGGCTGAACACAGACGTTGAAGTGGAAGGCATAATAGACGAGTGGCTAAGAAGAAGTCTTTATTGTCACATATATCCTTCCAATTTTACAACGTAGCAAAATTGTTTTTCAGCATTTAACCCATCTCTGCAGCGCCCGGGGAGCAGATTGGGGTTGGGGGTCTTGCCCGAGGACCCCTTAGACGTTTAGGTGGCCGGGGACGGAACATCCGACCTGCCGACCTGCCTATCTTCCGAACAGACGGCTGCTCTACCGAGTGTTTGAGAGATACTGAGAATTTGTTGGAGTTGTCGGCAGATTCAAAGGCGGGGAATAACTCGGACATTAACGTAGGAATCTGCCAGGTTTTCCTCCAAACCAAGGGTTCTGTTGTGTTCTTTTGGAGGTTTGTGCTCTCTGAGGGCTCTTCAGGATTTTCAGTTGCTTTCATTTCCCATTGGTGTCATTAAGAAAGAGGTAAAAAACAAAGACACTCTAATGAGTTGTCGGCTGCAAGACTCGTTTTAAAAACCCTGAAGATTTTTATAAAAATCTGTAAAGAAGGAAGAAAAGTTTGAATTAAATAATTAGCAACGGTTATTTAAAAAATAAATAAACGTCACACACATGTGTGCGATTCAAACTCCTGTCGCCTCTGCAGGGATCAACCGTCTTGACCTCTAGACAAGACATCAGACAGAGGCTGAAGTTTCCTGATAAGTGGTCGTCCTACTTAAGGGCTAAGGAAGCGGCATTTAATAACAAAACTCTGTCTGATACTTCATCTTCAATGTCTCTTTTTCCCTTCTTCAACTTGAGAGAGGGCATGATGGAGAGATTCTTTTTACATCCTTTAACACTCATTACGTCATCGTACGCTGAGTCGAACTTCGACCTAACATGAGTAAAGAACACGGGAGACCACTTTTGAAATGCAAGGGAGGTAATCTGTTGCCTGATGTCAATTAATTCACGATAACTCAAAAGCTATTTCATCCATCATTCTCAAATTATGAACGAACGTAGACCTTAGTGCGAGGAAGAACTGGGCTGATTTTAGGAAGGGTTGGTTGTGTATTTTCAACACCAGGGGGAGCTTTATATCTAAAAAGTTTTCCACCATAATTCCTCTACTGTCCAATTTAGGCCAAATTGGGTCCAAATGAATTGACTCGAGAGAATCCCAATAGTATATTTTACTCACTAGGGGGAACTTTTTATGGAAATCACTGTTTTACAGCCATTACTACCAAACCGTCGGTTCCATTTAGTCCAAATTTGGGGCATATGAATGGACTCAAGAAGATCTATCTTGTTTATGTCATATTTTACCCATATTTTGATTATAAGTTCATACTTTGCTCACTCCAGAGATCTCAAGTGGTCACTCATGGGGGAGATCTTGGGTCTCTGTAGAATGCAGAGTTCGGTCCAGACATGCTCGTCTTGGGAAATGGCTTTTGTTGTGATTTGGCACCATATAAAGAAAAAGAATTGACAATGGCGCCCGTCAGTGGATAACATATTTTAGGCAGGAAGTGAGAATTTTTGTTCTAAATATGATGTTGGAAGCAGGAAAAATGGGCAAAAGTAAGGATTAGGGGTGAAAATCACCAGTTCCATCACGATTCGACATTATATCGACTCTTTGACAAAGATACGATATCAGCCGATATCACTGATCAGTGAAGGTTTTTAGCCTCGTTGGAGGTTCTGATCCGCTGATTGATGGACCTGAAGGAGTGATTGTGACATTTGTTGGCACCAACTAATTGATTCTTCTTCATTGCGATATTCAGTGTTAGAGCAACGCGGTGAAGATGGCGGCGGTGACCGCCTCTCTGCCGGTGACGATGTCCACAGAATGAGAATCTCCCCAACACAACATTTACTTCTCATCACATTTAGGATTCTAGAAATAAAGGGAGATCTGGATCTGCTCTTGTTTAAAGGCAGACAAGTTTATCTTATTCCTCCTGTGCAGTTTTTCTTGATTCCTGCAATTGGTTTTAATGAAACGTTGGGTGCTAAAAGTTAGTACCCTGCATCAATCTTCTCAATTAGGCGAGAGGGAGCTGCCGTTGCGGTGTCTGCGTACGTTATTCCTCTGAACGCTAATAGATTCCTTTAAACTGAGGTGAGCATAAAGGTGCATTCCACCTTCTCTTTGCAGCTTTAGAGTTTATACACTTCTGTAAATGTTGGAGATGCTGAATTTGTCCGTCTGGACGCTGTCAGTATAATTACTGCCGTCATTTATCTCTCAGGTCTCCAGACGTCTTTTCACATTTCTTTTGTTTCTGTTGTGCTACCAGGGCCGTTCAGCAGATCGGTGCAAGGACAATACGAGATTAACAGACCTGTCAAAGAGCCTTGTCACAATCTCTTCCCTCAGCCATACATCTGGCCCTCATGCAAATGGCTGAGAGTTCCATCCGGGCCCTGGGATCCACCGACAAGGTCTCCTGAAGGAGACGGCCTCACTTCTACTCTACTGTTTGTGGAAGAGAGGAAAGAGAGAGGAGTGAAGGTCTGATGAGTGAATCTGGGTGAAACAGATTAACAAATCTCTGCCAAGCTGATGTCAGCGTTTAGGACTTAATAGTAACTCCTGGCTGCCAACATGTCTGATCAGTGGATGATTAATGCTGAATGCACACTGGAGGATTTTACAATCTTGACCGATGTTAAGAACGTGGGAGACATCAGACATGAGGACAGTTTTTAAAAACATTATAATCTTCCAAATGCACACACTAGACTATTCATCCAGACGGCGAGACCACACCGCATGTAATATATTATATTCAGGGTAATACTGTACTTGAAAAACAATAATGTGAGGTAATATTGATCGTATCTTTCACACGGGAGGATATATTTTTCTGCCGTGTCGATTTCTTTGCTGATTTCTCTGTCGGAAACAAGGAAAACCTCTGAATGGTTTTCAGTGTGGATGCGGTTTAAGGGATGGATCCAGAATCAAGCACATTTAGGAGGTTGGCCTCTAAGGGGTTTGTGGAATTTCCATCCATCTGTTCCTCTTAAGAATGGAGCCAGAGTGGTTGGTAATGTCGTCTCATATGAGGAGATTTTAAAGCTCTACTGTTAAAATATTGAAATGTACTTTCTTTTGAAATGTACTATGCCACCGCATAGTACATGGTAGCATTTTAAATATTATATATATATATATATATATATATACATATATATATATATATATATATATATATATATATATATCAATTATAAATTGACTTTTTACAGTTCTGGAATTGTTCCTGTCCAGATTTGCAGAGCAGTCAGAGTTCTGCAGTTTTTTTTATTGCACTTATCCTGAGAGTCAGCAAAACTTAGCTCAGCATCTGCACTGAAGCTGAAACATCTCTGGCTTGCTGCTCAGATCTGATCCTCTGGTTGGAGACTTTGCTGCGTAAGTTGATTTAAGTATAACGAACTGGAACAAAGGAATTATAACAGTAGAATTTTAATCCGACCAGCAGTAGGTCACTGTAAATGATGGATTGACCCACTGTAGCCCTAATACTTTCCTGACGGTGGATCCCTTGGTGACATTGCAGCTGTGTCCCAGTTCTATAAAATATGTGTTATGAATTAATCTGCAAAAGCTCTGGCTGTAAAAGCCGCCGCAGGAACGGAGTGCATATCGACGCACTTCACGTTTCCGATGTCAGTCAGATCGTGACGATAGAATCCTGCTGGAAGTCAACATTTTGAAAAATACGGAAGTCCTATTTTAGTCCAAATTAGGTGCATGTGAATCGCCTCGAGGAGAAATACCGGTTAAATATCATATTTCCTTTTGTAGTTCATATTTTACTCCATAGGGGGAGCTTTTTTTTTATTACAACAATCACAGTTTCCAAGACATAACCCAAAATCTATTTCATGAATCGTCTTCAAATTTTATAACCACATAGACCTTAGTGCAAGGAAGAACAGGAATGATTGTGGAAAAGATCGGTTGTATTTCTGACACTAGGGGGGGCTTTATCTCCAAAAGTTTTTGGGCCGACATTTCTCAAGCATTTCTCCGATTTAGTCTAAATTAGGTGTAAATGAATCAACTTTAGGAGATCTATCTTGTTTTTTTATTGTGTTTTACCTTAATAGTTCATATTTTAATAATTTTGTGGGGGGAGGGTTTTCCATAAAAAACACATAACGTCCCGTTTAATTATATTCCCCAAAAGTTAAGGATATTATGGAAACGTCATAGCCGCCGCATCCGAAGTCCTACGTGTTAACTCGATAAGTCAAAAACCATTAATGGATTCTTTTCAGATTTGCTACCCACATACACCTCAGTGTGAGGAAGAACTGAATTGATTTTGACAAAGGTCTGATGTATTTTTCTGTCGCTAGCGGGAGCTTTATCGCCAAAAGTTTTACGGACATAATTTCTCAACTCTCGGTTCGATTTAGTCCAAATTTGGTGCATATAAATCAAGTCGGGGAGATCTATCCTGTATAAATCCTATTTTACCCATATTTTAATCTAATAGTTCATAATTTACTCAATTTAGGGAGCTTTTTCTGTGGAAATAACCTCGCATTTAATTTCAAAGAGGGGGATTGTTTGTCCATCGGCCCCCCGCATCGGTTTGCCCGGATGAATGTATTTTAAGTTGTCTATTTTTGTGAGATGCTAACGGTTAGCATGAAGATCAACACGTTTGCAGACACACATGTATCGGTGGGGTGAATGATGGACAGATACGTACGTCTGTGCTCTACCTCGTCTTCGTCGTTCGGTGGCTTCCTATTCTCTCTCACCATCTGCGGTGCTCCCGCCTTCTCCTTGGCAGACAGAGATCACCTGTCAATCAATGCGGGGGCTTCTCTGATATCTTCTTCCTTGGATTTCTTCTCACTTGAACACATTCCTCTCCCCTCACAGCTGGTCCTCATTTTCTGCCCCGGTTCCTCCTTGTTTATTCTCAACAATTGGGAAATCTTCCCCCTCGCTGCCTTCACGCCGGATCATTCACAGATGTAGGATGTTTACCGGACAGCTTTCTGCAGCGGGCCTCAGAGATGACTCATATTATGCTACGTCTCTACACTTAATAATGAGGAGGAGTAATAGAGTCTTTTTACTTCATCCTCAATGATCTGACTCTTAAAGTGGAATGAAACAGTGACTGTGTTTCCATGCACGGCAGTATTCCTGTCAGGCTGCTTATTCCAGTTTGCGTCATGCGGTGTTTACATGTAGACAGGGGAATCACGGTATTCATGACCCTGTGTACACGATAAACCCTCTAGTTACTGATTACTTCTGTGTTCTTTGCTCAGGTGCCTCCATGGTATTTAAAACAAACATATCTGTGACTGATAAACATTGAGTCATTTAAACGCAGCTCAGACGCCGGTAGAAATGAAAATGTCAATATGAGTAATAATTAAAATAATATATAGCGCCTTAGAAGAGACCTAAGGATGTTTTTATACTATTAATAATAAAGAAAAGAGCTGAAAATAACTAGACCTATGCTGTCGTCCCCGACAGCAAGCTCATATCCCCCAGAAGTCCCCGATCCCCTGCTTCATACAAGTAATGCCCCTGGTTGAACTTGAATTTCTTTTTCCACAGTATTTGTCATAATAAAGCTCCCTGATATGAATAAAATATGAACTATTGGATTCAAATATGGGTAAATATGATATAAAGTCATTTGCATCATCGAGTTTGGACTAAATCGATGTCCAAATCAATCCAGTTCTTCCTCACACAAAGGCCATTATGGGTATTAAATTTTACCATGAAACAGTTTTTGAGCCTGTTTGTCATGAAAAAGCTCCACCTAGTGAGTTAAATTTGGACTAAAAGAGTAAAATAGGATATTTACAAGATATATCACCTTGAGTCGGTTCAACCAAATTTGGACTTAATTGGACCAATGGTTGTGAAATTTTGGCCGGAAACTTTTGGAGATAAAGCTCCCCCTAGTGTTGGAAATATACAAAAATATATATATTTATATATAATCCTGTTATTATTTTGGTGAGGATGAGGATCTTGTACCCAATGTAAGACTTGATCAGGTACCAATGGACATGGTTGAGGTTGATGGTGGGGGGATATTCTCCAACATACTGGACTCTGTCTCTGCTGGGAACTCAAGACAGGAGTCCATGACAGTAGTCCTGACAGGAAGTGATGAGGGCGTGGACGAGTGTTTCTGCCTCACATACTGTCACACAGTTGAGAGGGCGGCCCCTGTTAGGCACCAGGGGAGGGAAGGTTGGGTTCAGGGTCTAGCTCAAGGACCCAAGGACATACTGTAAAGACTACTGGTGTAATCCAGGATACAAACCACCGAGAGTCCGAATGGGGGAATGATCCGTCTACCTCCTGAACTACAGCCGCCCCAAAACAGATACAGGGGAGAATAACCAGGGTAAAATAGCCGAACCTAGTGGGTACGTAGGAAACAACAGACCCAGCACCATGTCTTAGTCAATCTCTGGGTGGGAACGTCGTCAAAGAATTAGCATTTAAGTTCTGTTGCAGGATGGTGAGCCACTTCTGCTACCATGTGCATTTCTGCTAAACCGGTTTGCACCGGTCCGATAATGCCCAGCTGTCAGAAACCAGGATGTGAGGTATACATGGAACAGAACCCTAGTTTCATTGCTAGAACTCTCGCTACCATATTCTGGTTCCTCAAAATGCGGATATGGTGTAATCTGGTTCAGTGAAATCAGGATTTGACGTTTACACAAACACAAAGATGGGATACTCGATTACCCAATAATGACCAGCAGGGGCGTTATCATGTAGATACTGTATGTTTTTATGTCCAATAATACTTCCTGTTGGACAGGAAACAGAATACCAACACAGCACTACATTACTGTACCAATAAGTCCCCCGGTCTGAACCCGACCTGTTTTCCGTGACCTGATCGGGCCCCCAAAGTATTTTTCTAAATATTTGTCCGATCCCAACGCGTCCTGACGCGACCAGTCGGGCTTTGGTTGAGTATCCACCCTAGACATTGTTAATATGGGAGGGAATGACATAATCTGATCCTCTGAAGACGGAGTTAGGGCGGCAGGTAGGTGGATGGAATTCCGGTCTATCCAGGTATATCCGTCCTGACACGTTCAATAACCTGCCGCCCTTCCTTATCTCCCACCTCTGACAGCAGTATCCCAGCTGTAAGAATCCTGCCTGCCTATGGGAGCCCTCTCGGACCAACTTTATTGACCCACACACCGAGCTTTTACTTGACATGACGTGCATCACGAGAGATGCCATCATTCCGATTGTTCTTGCATTGATGTGGGCGCCATGCCCCCTACATGAACATCACACCGGTTCATGTAAACACAGTCATTGTCGAAGTCAACTATTAATAATTAACAGGTGCTCAGCAGCAGGGCAGGGACCCACATCCAGGACAAAGAGCAGGAAGGCGTTTCCGTGGGTTTATTATCTAAAGATAAGATGTGATGCTCATAAAACTGGGCGACAACGACAATTAGTGAAGCATTGTTTGTCTAAACTCCACAGAGAGACAATAAAGTCATGTGCAGGCTGACGCCGTCCAGGATATGAAGAAAGATTATCAAGGTGATTATTTGTCAAGGTTGTTACTGTTGACCGAAGGTTCCAGAGTAACAACTTCTATTTTTATATCGGGGCGCATCACCATGCCATGCTGACTTGTGTTGTGTATCCAAGGGAAGGTTATAACATGACGAGCAGGACTCCCAGGTGATCTGGTGGTTAGGATTCTGGATTTCACCCAGGTAGCCTGGGATCGGCTCCGGTTATTGGAAAGAGTTTCCTTTAATTTCTCCAACAATGTCGGACAGTCAATACACGGCACCACCGACATGACTCTGCAGGATTCTCACGGCGTGAAAGACATGACTCCACCCACTCTCGTGTCCATCAAGAACCATATCCCTCTGGAGTCTGTCGTCACGCCTGCATGATCCCAGTCTTAACAAACAACCACGTATTCTTATTCACACAAACCTGTTATCGTCAATCAATCAATCAATCTTTATTTATATAGCGCCAATTCACAACAACAGTTGTCTCAAGGTGTTTTCCAGAAAGAGCAGGTCTAGACCAGACTCTTTATATAATTATCTACAGGACCCAACAAATTCCTCCATGAGCAAGTACTTGAGGACAATGGCGAGAAAAAACTGCCCTTTAACGGGCAGAAACCTCGAGCAGATCCAAGACTATCATAGGATAATAATATCATAATATCTATAAGAATAACATTTTCAAGATACTTTCATGTGTGTGGAGTTTAACTCTGTGAACCTGGACTGTTTCACTGTGTGAACCTGGACAATTTCACTGTGTGAGCCTGGACTGTTTCACTTTATGAACCTGGACTGTTTCACTGTATGAACCTGGACTTTTTCACTTTATGAACCTGGACTGTTTCACTGTATGAACCTGGACTTTTTCACTGTATGAACCTGGACTGTTTCACTGTGTGAACCAGGACTGTTTCACTGTATGAACCTGGACTGTTTCACTGTGTGAACCTGGACTGTTTCACTGTGTGAACCGGGACAATTTCACTGTATGAACCTGGACTTTTTCACTGTATGAACCTCGACTGTTTCACTCTGTGAACCTGGACTGTTTCACTGTATGAATCTGGACTTTTTCACTGTATGAACCTGGACTGTTTCACTCTGTGAACCTGGACTGTTTCACTGTATGAACCTGGACTGTTTCACTCTGTGAACCTGGACTGTTTCACTGTGTGAACCTGGACAATTTCACTGTGTGAGCCTGGACTGTTTCACTGTATGAACATGGACTGTTTCACTGTATGAACATGGACTGTTCCACTGTAAGAATCTGACCTATTTCACTATATGAACCTGGACTGTTTCACTGTATGAACCTGGACTGTTTCACTCTGTGAACCTGGACTGTTTCACTGTGTGAACCTGGACAATTTCACTGTATGAACCTGGACTTTTTCACTCTGTTAACCTGGACTGTTTCACTGTATGAACCTGGACTGTTTCACTCTGTGAACCTGGACAATTTCACTGTATGAACCTGGACTGTTTCACTGTATGAACCTGGACTGTTTCACTGTATGAACCTGGACTGTTTCACTATGTGGACCTGGACTGTGGATTTCATCCACACGTTTCTGCCCGTGTTATTTTTCCTGACAGATTGTGGGGACTTCTTGAGGACCGTCGTAGACGTCCGACAGCAGAGCCTGTAAGACGACAGCAGCACCGTGTCTTCAGATCAGCCAGCAGATTGTTAACAGGGCTGGATTTGTTTATCTCTGCTCTGTCAGGTTGGACATCCAGCAGGTCTCCTGCAATGTGGAGAATCATGGTCAAATTACATTTATAAATAGATTTCCTGGCTGGAATCTGCTGTAGGTCTGACAGCGTTTGGACCGCTACCTTGGTTGACGGGTCCCAGCCGCCGTTGCCTGGGTCCTGTTAAAAATGACAACTGCTGGGGCTTTAAATAAGTGGATTTGTGGATTGTGTCCTTCAAATAAAGAAAACCGGGACTGCGGAAAAGATTTCATTGAAATTCTAGGCTCAACAAACTGTGTTACGGGACATTCAGCGACGAAGAGAATTTTTCCTACACATTCTACTTTGTTATAAAATCATTATCTTCACAGAAAAGATGCTATTTCACAGAAAGGTTACTCATTTTGAAAGAAACAAAATGAGTAACATGCTAACATCCAGGTCTTGGTGATCCTTGTGGGTCGAATCCGATCAACTGGACGTCTGTTTGGACTTGAGGGCGTTTCACCTCCCATCCAAGAGGCTCCCCCAGTTCTGACTGACCGGTGGTGGGGGGGTGAGCTAACTAACCTCCAGTAGGTGTTTGATACATAGAGAGTCGTTAGGTAACAAGTATAAAGTTGGCCGCGCATAATTAATGTGGTTGTTTATGGGTCACATAATTCTAACGTCTCACATGATGCCCCAGCAGACAATCAAGACCATTGTGTCCCCATCCCCTCCTGACCACCCACAGACATAGTTCCTCAACCGCTGATTCGATTTAGTCCTAAGTTGGTGAGTATAAACCGACTCAAGGAGATCTATCATGCATGTATCATATTTCACCCATATTTTACTTTAATACTTTATTTTACTCAGTTCTGGGAGATTTTTCTTTTACCAAAAAAAAACTGGGATAATGAATTCACATTTAATTTGAGGAGTTCAATCATTCGCTTGTATAATGGAGAGGATTGGGGGCTTTTCGGGGATAGACCCACGCTGTCGGTTACAACAGCATAGGTCTAGTTATTACTGTTATGACGTTCAACGGCTGTTAGGATAATCATAGACTAGCAGCCGACTGACGGAATTAACATTTATTTTGAAATATAATGAATTAATCTAAATGCGTTTAAGCTTTCCCAATCCTGCCGATTACTCAAGAGGTGATGGAAATTATTTTCTTGCTGCAAAGACAGACTTTTATCCCTGAAAAGTCGGGGATGTTATGAAATCATCTTTGCTGCCGACGTGTCCGTGTCCCCCGCAGATCCTTCGTGTTCCCGCGATTCCTTCAAAACTCATGGGTACATGGATCATTTTTCAAATTTTAGACCGGAATAGAACTTATTGTGAGGAAGAAATGGGTTGATTTTGGGAAGGGTCTACTACTTTTTGAGGGGGGTCTACTACTGTACCACTTTAGAGTCAAAATTTCTCAACCGTCGATCTGATTTAGTCTAAATTTGACGCATATAAATCAACTTGTGGAGATCTATCTTGCATATTTCATATTTTGCTCTTGTAGTTTATATTTCACTCGCTGGGGGGGTTACGAAATACTGTTTTTCGGTTATAACTTCTTAATAGCTAGTCCAATTCATTCAAAACTTGGCGCATATGAATCATCTTGAAGATACCTGTCCTATACACATATTGTATCTCACTGTATTTTTTTAATTCTATCACTAGGGGGAGCATTTTTTAGGATTAACACTGTTACACAGCCACAGCTTCCTGCTTGTTGGTCCGATTTAGTCCAACTTTGGTGAATATCATCGACTGAAGGAGATCTAATTTTTATATTTCATATTTTACCGACAAGGGGGAGTTTTCTTTACGAAAAACAGGGTTTCTCGGAAATAACTTCACATTTCATGAGAGGAGTTCAATCAGGGGGATTGCTTGTACAACGCAGGGGATGGAGGGTGTTTCCGGGATAAGTCGCTGTGGACAGGAAGGGTTTTTTGAATGCAGGTTCATGCAGTGAGGCGGTTCAGGAATTATTTAGTTGATCTTATCTTAACTCCACCGCGATCTTGGCGTGTCAGATTTACTCGCCGCTCAGGGTTTGTTCAGCTTACTTTCTTTCTTTTGTCCAGATTGGCTGATGTGCTTTAATTGATGTTGTTTGGATTTGTGAGGCAGGATTCATTATAACACCGAGTCATTTTGGAGCTTTGAAATGCTTTATTTCCCTGCTGAGGACGTTAGCTAATGGCGCTTTCATAGCAGCAGGTGACATTTATCATTTTCTTTGTGGAAATCAGTTTTTCTGCACCTAAAAACCTCCAGAGGGATTCATCCGTCATGTCCACAGAGAGGCGTTCAGGTTCCCGGCTCTCCTGTTACGGAAAGGTCAGGAAATTTGTCTCTTCCTGCAGTGTATTTTCTCCTCTCTGCTTTTCCGAGGAGCGGCGAGCTCTGACGTTAAAGCCGGGCCACGGCCTCCACTCCATCACGGCCGACATCTCAATCCATTTCCAGCGTTAGCCTTTTATACCACGTTTAGAGCAGCACAGGTTTTCTGTAGCGATCGGTCACTGCTCCTCTCCCCTTCATTCATCACTACCTCCTTCTGCTATTTTTCTCTTTCCTCATCATCCTTTTCTCCTTTGCAGTCTCCTGCAGGCTCCTTCCTCGCGGAGGGAAGTCCATCTATCACTGCCTCGGCTTTTCCTCTCACCTCTTTTCGCCTTCATATACCTCTTTTTTCCTGCTCGCCGCTCCTTCCCCCCGCCTCCTCCTTTTCATCATCCGCTGAGGGGCTGAGCGCCGCCGGATGCTGGTAATGTGCTGGTCTGATTGCCTGGGACATGCATGGATGATGTCAAACCACAGTCCCAATATCCCAGCGCTCCGAGCGGAGGCTTTGATGGCGGGTGATGAACGTCTGGGACATGTCGAGTGTTCCGTTGCAGGTAGGAAACGTTTGCGGGTAATGACTGGTTCTCATTGCTTTGACCCTTGCATTGGCCTCCTGTCTGTCATGTGACCTCTGAACCCCAGGTCAAAATTCAACGAAGTTACAATTTCGATAAAGAACCAATTATCACCCAAACGTACAGATTAAAACATGTACGCAAGTCGTTAACATATGTTTGACTCACTTTTCAGGAATTCACGTCCAATCGACTGAATTTAAGATAATTCTACCTCATTTATGAATTTGAAAAAGAAATTATGATTTATTTATGTGGAAATGATAAATAATCGTGTTATTATGAGTGTCTCTCAAATACTCTCAAATACTCTGTAGTCGCTCATCTTCCACTTCGGCGTCTCTGTTCTGCCCACTAAGCCCCCAGCTCCTTCCTCAAAGAAAGATCACTCGACCTTTCCCAAAATCACTCCAGTTCTTCCCCGCACGAGGTCTATGTGAGTATAAAATTTGAAAATGATCCATGAGGCAGTTTTTGAGTTATCGTGTTAACACGAAGGATCTGAAGCGGAACCGGTGGGACCAATAATTATTCCATAAAAATATGCCAAGACAATTTGTGGACCTGGCCTGCGGGCGTCACATACCCCTTTTTCCATCGACTTGGTTCCAGGGCTAGTTCGGAGCCAGAGCTGGACTTAGCTCCAGTTCTTTGCTTTTCGACAGATTAAGCACCAGCTCCCATCTGGTGCCAGACAAGCACCAAGTCTTTGTTGGTCTAGATCCAAGAACCGATTATGTCAGGGGATGGGGGCCGGGTTATTGTGACCAACACTGAACCGCCATTTTTTAAAACAACAGCCGAGAGTTTCATCCGATAAACTGTAAAGAATAAATCTAAAAACCTGGATCTCATCGGAGGCTTGCGAGGCCAGGAACAGAACTTGCATGGAGACGATGAGCTCCTCCATCTTTGTTGTTATGCTTGAGTATGGCGAGAGCGTTGCTGGGTAGATAGACGGTGACGTAATGGCGGGGCTCCTTGCTAATGGAAAAGCAAACAGGTTCTTAGGAGATGCACGACTTGAACCAACTAAGCCCTGGCACTAGCACCAGCACCGAACCAGTAGCAGGTTCTTTTGGGTGGAAAAGCGGTATCAGACACTCTGTAGAGAACCCAGCACCTCCTGTCTGTACTATTTCTGTCCCGCTCTGATTTGTGCAGGTTTCATCACGTCGCCATTCCTGCCTTTGAGAGCCGTGAAGACATTAGGCCTTTTAAGATCTTCCAAAACGGAACATACTTGTTTATTACTGTCTGCTGCACCGTCACAGCTGATCAAAGGTGCTTCAGGTCCATCTGTGAGCCGCTTCAGTACAAACCTGTGCTTCATCTTTGATTCCTCACACCTCTTCTCAAGGGGGGGAAAAACAAACAACGGCTGAATATTCTTTTTTAGCATCTGTATCTAAGAAATGAGGACCAGCTCACTGAAGAAGAGCGTCTTCGGCGCTTTATTTATTAAGGCTTCTTCACAGAACAGATACAACCGACTGTTACCGTTGATTGAAGACGATGGTTTTCTGCCTGTCTCACATCCCTCCTGAACTACAGACAGCTGTAACTCTCTGAAGGCACAGAAACAAATAAAGCTGCTCTCCCTCAGACGAGCATCTTCATATCCTCTTCCTCGGCTCACTCTACCTTTCACCTGCCCGGTGATTGACAGCTGAGATATATTACAGAGGGAATGTTACTCGTCATGTAGAGCTTCTTAAATCACTTGTTGGTGCAGGTGATTAAAAGCAGACTGATAGGTGTGTGCTGACGTCTCCAACATGAGCTATTTAAAATTCTCTCTCAGTTTGAAACGTTCTTCTCATCGATGTCACTCAGAACCAGAGTATGTGTGTGTGTGTGTGTGTGTGGAGGAAGGCAATGAATACACAAACACACACACACACACAAACACCTACACGTATATGCTCACACACACACCTACACTCAAACACAGACACATAAACCTACCCCCTCACACACACATATACACCCACCCACACACCTAAAACTACATACTCACACATACACTGACACAAACACACACACACATACACAAGCATCTACCCATACACACACACACACACACACACAGGCATCTACCCATACACACACACACACCTAAAACCACATGCACACACAAATATACACACCCGTACGTGGACACACAAAC
This sequence comes from Lophius piscatorius, assembly GCA_009660295.1. Classification (NCBI taxonomy): domain Eukaryota; kingdom Metazoa; phylum Chordata; class Actinopteri; order Lophiiformes; family Lophiidae; genus Lophius; species Lophius piscatorius. Next base: position 3,604 of record VRLP01003835.1, on the reverse strand, counting down.
ACCTACACGTACATACACACATACACATATATGCTCACACACACACACCTACACTCAAACACACACACATAAACCTACCCACACACACACACACACACACACACCTACATCTTCACATACACATATACACCCACTCACACACACCTAAACCCACATACTCACACATATACGTACACACATACGTGGACACACAAACACCTACACACACATACATAGACACATACACATATATACTCACACACACACACCTACACTCAAACACACACACATAAACCTACCCACACACACACACACACACACACACACCTACACCTTCACATACACATATACACCCACTCACACACACCTAAACCCATATACTCACACATACACGTACACACATACATGCACACACACACATACACAGACACAAACACACGCACACGTACACAAAGACACAAACGGACACATACATGCACACACACACACACACGCACATAGACATATGTCCACACACAGACACACATAGACATATGCCCACACACTCATACACACACCCACACACACACACATACATAGACAAACACTTACACACGCTTACATGCACACACACAAATACACAAACACACGCACACAAATGCACTCAAACACACATACACACAAACACACACATACAAAGACACTTGCAGCTTTTTCTAAATCAAATACATTTTGTTTTAATTAAAGTCTATCTTTAGATCGTTAGTCTGAGCTGAATATTCTAAAACGATAAATGTTTAATAATTCACTGATCGTCACCCAGCCATGGCCAGAAGGAAATGTCTCAGGCCAGATTGGTCCAGACGGAAATGTCTCAGGCCTGATTGGTCCAGACGGAAATGTCTCAGGCCTGATTGGTCCAGACGGAAATGTCTCAGGCCTGATTGGTCCAGACGGAAATGTCTCAGGCCTGATTCGTGCGCCATTAAGTTCTTAGATGACATGATAGCAAACAATAAAGAGAAATAATGAAGATGAAAGTTGTACAGAGAGTTTTGGGCCTTTTCACCATCCACCCAACCATCTTCTGTCAGCTCTCATCCCTTCAGGGTCTGAGGGGCTGCAGCCTATGACAGCTGACGACAGGGGGTGGGGGGTAAACTCTACTCAGAACGCCACTTCCTCTCAGTGCTGAAACCCGCTGAGAAGAAGTTGAACATTTATAGCCTCATGTTTTCACTCCTGTGCGTTTGTTAGTCTGTTTATTTGTGAGAAGGATCACGTAAAAAACTACAGGACGGATTTTCACGATGTTTTACTCGGACGTAAGTTTCTGATTATCCTAGATGTGATCCAATTTTTGGTTACCTTACATGTTTTAGCAGCATTAAAAATAAAATATAATAATTAGCCATTTGGAGTCCTGATGTCACAATGTGGCTATTGCTGCATTTGTTCCTTTGATGTTCCGGGCTTCGGGCACAGTGGGCTGAACAGAGACGCTGAAGTGGAAGGCACAGGAGACTAGGGGCTACAGAGTGTTTGCGAGATACTCAGAGAGTTTGTTGGAGTTGTTGGTAGATTTAGAGGCTGGCAATAACCCAGACATTAATGGAGGAATCAGCAGGAATCTTTCCTTAACCTAGAGTTCTGCTGTACCTCTGCGGAGGTTTGCCGAGGTACTGAGTGCTTTTTTCTAGGTAATAAGTAAATTTGTTGCTTGGAATCTTACTAAACTGCTACTCCTGATAATCCTTTCATGTCTTTTGTATGGAGCTATGTCTTCTTTATTCTACCCGTAACAAATCTACTGAATTTCCGGAAGGGCCTTGAAAATCCAGAGAATCTTTAAGATTTATGGACGTGCTGTAAGAACTGACATTTCCATAAATTCAATAAATGAATTATTGTTCCCAAAATAAGCTCGGATTTGGGAGTTGTACTTCAGTGGGGTTTCTAAAAACACTAAAGCTTCAATCATCGCCCTCCCCTCACATAGCCGTGTTCAACGGAAGACAACTTTACATGAAATATTGAAATGACAGGAATGAATCTAATGTCTGTATCTAGAAAAAAACACTCAGAAAGCGAAAACATCCGCCAAGGAATAACAACAGCCTAAGTTTTGGAAAAGTTCATGGAGATTCCACCATTAATGTCTGAGTTACTGCCAGCGTCTAAATCTACTGACAACTCCAACAAACTCTCTGAGTATCTCTCTAATACCCTGTAGCCGCTTGTCTCCTTCCACTTCTGCGTCCCTATTCAGCCCACTGAGCTCCACCCCGAAATGGAACAACAAAGGAATCAATGGAACAAAAGGCAGCAATAGCCACATTGGGATGTCACTACTCCAAAAGTTTTATTATTTTTATTACATTTAATTTAATCTAATACAATTTAATTTTTAAATCTTTTTATTTCATTTTTATTTCATTTTAGTATTATAATAGTAGTATTATTTAACCTACCTCTTTGTAAAATTGAATGCAAACCCGTCCTGCATTTTATCCGTAATCCTGCTCACAAACAAACAAAGAAACAAACATAAAAACAAACATAAACACAAACAGATGTGAAAACATAAAGTCCTTGTCAGAGGAAATAGTATTTTGCTGCTATAGAATTCGTCGCTCCCACCTACTAATAAATAATGGATGTCACGTCTCTGCTAAAACTGGAAACACAGTAATTTTCTTTTAAAAGTTTCTTCTGATTGATTTTACGCTCATTGATAAACATTAATTATAATAATCTTGCTGTGCAGATATTCTGCGGGCCCGTCGCCCAGGAGACCGATACGTTTGCCACCCAGCTCCTCTGCTCATGGATTCCCGGGTTGTTGAAGACCTTCAGCAGAATCGGTCCAATCAATAAATCGTCTCTCCTCTGTTTTTTCTCTGTTTTTTTTCTTTTTTCTTTTTTTTTATTCTGTTGCGTCTGCTCGTCTTGCGTCTTCACGAACTCGCAGGGTTCCTGCTGTTTTACTGTTACGATCAAATCGTCCTTCAGTTCCTGGTGGGGGTCAAAGGGATTCTGGGAGAAAAATGATAAATATAATAATAAGAAGAAATTTGTTCATGAATGTGTAATGGAAGAACTCAAGACTGTTTTAATTGTATGAGCCTGTTTTTGTTTTCATTGAATGAACCCGGACTTTTTCACGATGTATCTCGTATTAGTTAAGTATTGACGTTACTACAATGGAAGTAGGACAACATTTCAAGTTTAGGACAGTTTGCAAAATGTTAAATCGAGAAATAGCCACTTCCTGTTTAGCAGTATGATTAATGAGGTCTTTGTGACAAGTAACATGACGACTTTGATTTGATTTGATTTGATTTGACTTTGACACTGACTCTGCTCCTCTCAGCAATCTTCTTGTGAACGATCTGGGTGTGTCCAACCACAAGGCCGTCTCCATGGAATTGTCGTTTGTGTCCTCCCTCACTAAGCCCAAACGTCAAATCTACTTCAGGAATCTGAAAAACATCAACCCAGAAACCATGAGAGTCGACCTCCAGCATCTTCTTTCTGTCAACTTTGTATCAGCCAATGACTCAGTAGATTTCTACAATAACTCCCTGAGTAGCATCCTGGATCGTCACGCCCCTGTAAAAACTAGAACAGTCACCTTCTCCCGCTC
>VRLP01003834.1:0-57710 GCA_009660295.1 Lophius piscatorius | reverse complement strand
AAATACTGATGTTTTTCTAAAATGTTAAGGTAAACTTTCATTATACGTACTTTAGTCCAACACAGTTTACTTCTATACATAAGAACCATTCATGAGATAAGATGAAGTTAGATAAGATTATATAACATAAAATAAGAGGAGATAAGATGAGATGAGATAAAATGAGATAAGATGAGATAGTATAAGATAAGATACTGTAAAATAAGATAATTTAAAATAAGATAAGATAAGATGAGATAAGAGGAGATACGATGAGAAAAGATGAAATAATATAAGATAGTATAAGATAAGATAATATGAGATAAGATAGGATAAGACAGGATGAGACAGGGCAAGATGAGACGAGATTAGATGAGATAATATACGATAGGATAAGATAAGATAAGAAAAGAGGAGAAGAGATGAGATAAGATGAGATAGTATAAGATAAGATAAGATTAGAAGAGATGAGATATGATACGATAAGATGAGATACTATAAGATACGATACTGTATAATAGGATAGGAAAAGACAAGATAAGATAAGATAAGATAAGACAAGATAAGGTAAGATAAGACAAGATAAGATAAGAGGAGATACGATGAGAAAAGTTTAAATAATATAAGGTATGATAGTATAAGATAAGGTGCTGTAAAATAAGATACTGTTAGTTAAGATAGGATAAGATGAGATAAGATAAGATAAACAAGATAAGATAAGATGAGATAAGATAAGATAAGATAAAACAAGATAAGATAAGATGAGATGAGATAAGATAAGATAAGATGAGATGAAATAAGATATACTTTTATAAGTCCCACAACGGGGACATTTTCAGTTTCACAGTAGCAAAGTAAACAGAGACAGTAGTGAGAAACAAGAAATAAGTAACAGCAAATGTAAGTCAGAGGAGGTGTAATAGATAGGAACAGAATACGCAGAGGAGAAAATATAGAATCCAAACACTTTAAAGAAGAGGAGGTATCAGCGGGGGGGTGGAGGGGGGGGGCATTCAGGCTGCAGGGTTAAAACCACACAGCCTTCTGAGATACATTCCAACGTATGCCTGACTTCTCCAACAAATCCACAGCAGCTCTTGTGTTTACTTTGGTCATAACTGACACTGGAATGAAATGTTGTTTGCAGATTTGTGGGTTCGTGTTACTCGCACCAGGGACAGAAAATCCTGCGGTGACTGTCGCGTGAGTAGAGCCATGCAAATAGAGCGAGTAGCCAAAGTCCACGCTCTAGTCAAAATCTGGACCTGGACCTCATTGGGATGCAGTGGCGGGACTTTAGATCAGTTGATGCTCCACCAGAGTGAGGTCAGGATACCGATTTATAATTCTGAGTATACATTATATACATCTTCACGTTTGTTTTGTTTTATTAAACGACGCAGACGAACACGGGTGATCTGTTCTGCTGCCCCTCGTCTGTGGAATGTCCTCCCTGACCATCTGAGGGCTCCACAGACGACTGAGACTTTTAAAAAAAGGACTTAAAACTTTCCTTTTTAGCAGAACCTATAACTTTAATTAACATTGCTGCTTTTTGGTCATATTTCTATCTAATTATTATTACATTTTTTATAGATGCTTTTATCTGCGTTATAAATTAAATGTATTGTTATTATTATTAACATAGAAGTAGAAGAAATGAGGTGCACTGTGTATTTGTGTGTGTTTGCGTGAGTTTGTGTGTGTTTGTGTGTGTGTGTTCGTATGTAGGCCTACCCAAGGAGGCCGAAAAAACAGGAAATGGAACAAAGATCCTCCAGGAAAAGACAGTGAAGCATAAATTCCAGTAGATTGCATCAGCTAAATGTGCGAGATGTAGAAAAATGTAAAAGATGAAGTATTGATTTCAGTTTAGGGGCGCGCGAGCGTTATCATCAGCGAGCGCTGAGGTCAGTTGTTTAAGCTTGGCTTTTGGCGCGGGGAGATTTATCACCTCTGTTGAACGGCGGCGAGGGAGAGAGGGAGATAAATTGAGTGCTGATCCCTGGCGGAATAAGAAAGCAGTCTCGCTCCAAAGTGAGATATATGAGAGATTTCAGTCGATGCTCTCACGCCTTAGAACGTAATTGATGGCGCAAAAAAATGAAAACACCAACTTATCAACAATTATTATTGACGGTGGCGTCGAGCGGGCGGGAACCTTCGCCGCCGTCCAAAGTTTTCTCTTCACGACGAGGGCGAAAAAGAAACTCTTCAACTATCGAATCCCGTTGAACGTTCGAAAAGTCAAACTTCTTTTCGAATTTATTGCACTTTTAGGACGTTTCTCTTCGACTTTAACCCTTTTAACATGTTGAGTCGCTATTTCTTACGAAAATAAATGAACTAAATGTGACTGGAACCTGTTTATGATACGACCCAGTAGTATGTATATCCTAAAGATTAAGGGGCCTAGGGTGGTGCCCTTGGGCACACCACAGGTCAAAGGGGCCATCTACACTGTAAAAAATAACTTTTACACTTGTAACATAGAATTAAATGACGTATTATTGAGTCTCAAAATTTAATTCAAGTCTTAATTGTCTCATTTTTGTAAATCGCCAACAAATCTCTTTTAACAGTAAGTCTTAAAACACAGTAGGAATAAAAACAATGTCAGGTTTGTGCAGCATTAATAAAGAATAGATAAGTAGGTACAAACTGTGAAATTGAGTTTTTTTCAAAGGGATCTGAAGAAATTCCTGATGATTTTAATTCAATCGGTATATTTGAGTCTAGTTTATTAATTTAAGCTGTAAATACTTAATTTTACCAGTTTAAGTAATTTTTTTTGTTTTAACCCAACAATTCTCTTTTTGCAGGGTAGGAAAATGTATTAACCATGACTATAAGAAAGATATTTTTGACGTATGAAAGTATGTAAAGGGTTACTAAACACAATTATAGAACTTTTTCTTAAACACAAAGAAAAAGTTTGATAAGGATTAAATAGTTTTCTACAAACATTTTACGAGTTTATCTTATTAAAATAGAGAATTTTCTTTGAAACACAAAATTTTATCGTTAAATAATTTTATAAATCAGATTTTTTTTTTCTATGTTTAAAAACATGATTAATCAGACGATTTTGTCAGTTTACGGTAAATTCATAGTATCTATATTACATTTTTTTTTCTTGGCAAAGACATTTGAGGATTAAAGCCGTTCACTTGTTTTCTAGCATGAAATAAAAAAAAAGGCCAAACTGTAATTGCACCAGTTAAAGGCGCAGTCTGTAAAATTTAGCGGCATCTAGCGGGGAATTTTCCGGATTGCCACCTCAGCTCAACGCTCCCTACCGAAGCATCGTGGGAGAATTGACGGTGCCAAAGTAAGGGAGGAGGAAAGGAAGGAGGGAGGGTGCAGGCAGCACTCGGTCCAGGACCCCCAGGAAGTTCTGAGGTTTGGTTGGGGGAGAACTGAAAACCTTATAGCTAAGGCCTTTCCCACCAGAGAGCCTTTCCAACCCAACTCAGAGCCAGACGCAACGATATTGAGAAAATGCGCCCGACGGAGGGAGGTCCCCTGGGGCGATCCTCTTGCATGGAAAATCCCGCCTGCCGAGTTGAATTCCCTGGGCGGAAAAGACGCAGACCCAACAAGTTTACCCTTCAACAGTTTCACGAGTCGGGTCTTCAGGTTTTCCTTTCTTTTCATGCTCTGTTGTTTTATATACCGCATTATATAATGTTCTGAACTTGTTTAGTAGAGAGTTCTCTAGAGTTCTCTAGAGTTCTCTCCGGGAAGGTTTGGGTTCTGTTCGGTGATTCCGGCTTTCTCCCACAACCGGAAAAACATGCGATATAGAGAAATCGGTGACTCTTAACTTCCACATAGGCGTAATGTTTCAGCCCTGTGATGAACAGGTGACTCACTGTATTTCTGTTGTACCCCGACTTTCACCCACTGTCAGCTGGGATAAGCTCCAGCCCCCCCAACATCACCCCAAAGGATAAACGGTTGCAGAAAATGGAAGTCCGACATCCAGCAAGAACTTATTCATCGTCTTCTTCATGGGTTTTTTTCGTGGCATTTCTTCATCCTATTTCCGCCTCTTAAGCTGAAAACGAGAAAAGCCCCTCCTGTTTGTTCAGTCTAGGCTAAATGACGGCCTCCTTGGAAGAGGACACGCCCCCTTCTGGAAGATATGACACTAATCTAATATTAAAAGTTGTGTTTCCAGCCGATTACGCGCCGACAAAAACACAGTGACGAAATATTATCATCCATTTATTCACTGATTCATTTTACACGCCGCTCCTTTAAGTCACCGCCGCGCTTTTAATGAAGCCCAGCGCCGATCGCATCGGCGGCAGAAGCCGGGCTCAATTTAGTTTGCCGTCTCTATTAGCGGCGCCGCACTTATGGAGCGCCGCGAATTAATGAGTCGAATCATCAAATTCTCAACCCAGCAAAGCAGAAAAGAAAAAAGGACGGGAGACCGAACTGCACCTCTGGGAGTTAATGACCGGATCAGCGATACCAGAGAGACAGGTTCCGGGTTCTGGTTATTCTGATGAAGCACCAAAAAAAAAAAAGACATGGCGGTTTGTGCTCTGCTGCACCGTAGCTATAATTCCTGACCCTACTTCATAAAAAAAAAAAAAAAAAGTCGACGGCGAGAGCGTTTCCATCCGACAGCCAAAGTCTCTGTAAGACCCGGAAAATCCGAGTTGCATTTCTGCTAATCACCCCGTCCTGCAGAATCTGTGGAAGAGCAGCTGGGCGCAGCAGAATGGAAGCGGAGTCCCCGCCACCACAGAGAGCTAAAAATGATTTGTGGGTTGCAGAAAAGCTGCACGTACGGTCCAAGTAGCACACATCCTGTTGTTGACGGGGAGGAAGGAAGGAAGCCGCCGTATCCCAGCGAATGGGAGATGCATGAGGACGTAGATGAGGTGAGAGGGAAAAACAGGTAGTGGAAACAAACATTTAGACGGGGCAGCTGAGGATGTGACGGCAGGGGGAAGAGGGGGCGGGCAGCCGGGCAGGAAGGCGTGTAGAAAGGTTCTCCCCAACTTTCATCCGGGCTTGTTCGAACTCAGCTAACGTCACGGTCCGCATCCCGTTTCTGTCTTTCTTTCTTTCCCTCTTTGTGTCTCTGGCTGACAAAAGGAACAGTTCTGTTTGAAAGAAGAACGGAAAATGAAAGAAAATAAGTTTAAGCAACAGCTCCTCTCCGTTTCTGTTATGTGTTTTCTGATTGGCTGACATGATTTCTGATTGGTTGACATGTGTTCTGATTGGCTGACACGTTGTCTGATTGGCTTGTGTTTTCTGATTGGCTGACATGTTTTCTGATTGGCTGGCATGTTTTCTGATTGGCTTGTGTTTTCTGATTGGCTGACATTTTTTCTGATTGGCTGACACGTTTTCTGATTGGCTGCCATCTTTTCTGATTGGCGGTCTCCTTTTTCAATCGGTTGGATCAGATCAATCAGAAATCATGAGAATCTGATCGAATGTTAGTCAATCACAAAACATAGCAGCCAATCAGAAGACATTATAGTCAATCAGACTGAGGTCATCTAATTTTTATGATTTCTGATTGGCTGTTGTGTTTTGGTGTCCCCCAAGGCTCCATCCTCGGCCCCTTACTCTTTATATTATACTCTATTAAGAGGCATAAATTTTTCAATAAGAAATACTGACTAAACATGTGTTCAACCAAACAGCTGAGCTGGAAAATTAAAGGGTTAGTTCATTTCATCACCCATATAAGAAAAAGTGACTCGGAACAGGCCATAAGTTTTCCCTTTCCTGTTGGTTATAACATCTCTTTTCTAGAGGAACCCATCAGTCTGCACTTCTGCTGAGCTTTAATTTCTCCTGAGTTTGTCCTGGGAAGTTTGTCGGAGCATCGGCGTTCCAGTTAGTGAACGCATTCATGCTGGTCAGTCACACCACACTCTTCCACTGGATCCACCTCATTGTTCCTACTCCACTCCGCCTGGAAGTCCGGCATGCTCGAGGAGTGTACATCATGGGAGACGTTTTTTTTTCCCTCCCCTCATCCTCCCACTCGGCCCAGCCGCAGCAGCTGTGAATGTGATGATAGGAGTGAATGACCCCAGAGGACCCAGTGCAAGACCCGCCCCCAGACTGATCTCCACCGCGGCTGCGATCCCATAATGGGAACAAACAGGAACGTGACCCCCTTCCTTCCCACTGTAACCCAGACTTGGAATCCAGCCCCACCCCCCTTTCCGCCCCACTCCGAGGGGAATCCGCCGTCGGATCAGCATTCCACATCCTGTTAGACTTATGCCCAGAGAAAAGACGCCTTGTGGAAAACACTGCAAACAGTATAAAACGGCGTGGGAAGTCTCAGAAAACGATATGATGATCCAGCAAAATGAGGCAAAGTGAGACATCCCTATAGACCCAATAGAGGATCTCTGATCTCTGCATCGCCGCCGAACCAGGATGTGGTGGAATTCCCCAATAATGTGCTCAAACTGGAAAGCTGCCTAATAAGGCTGGCAGAAATAATAACAATAAATCCTCTTTTGCATCTGTTGTGGTCATGCATATCCAAATTAGACGTAAATCACATTAGAATCTCATAATGGCGGTGTAGTGGAAGCCCTCCAAAGCGATTGCCAAATTCATTTACACTCCGCAACACAAACCCCCCCCCCGTGTATTCCATTACAGTCTCTCCATGAAGGTATAAAAATGCAAAGTTCCACAATGGCAGTTTGTTCGCGCCGAAACCATTTGCCTTTATTTCCTTCCTGCTTGTTTGCACCACAGGTTGATTCACAGTTTTTTATTATATTTTTTATTTTGTTTTTTTGTTTTATTAATTCAGTGGATCTGATAACACCCCTGTGGGCTCAGCGCCAGGAAAATAAAGCCAGAAAAATAAAAAAAAAACGTCTCTCATAATATCTGGTAGATATCTCTCTGGGTGATTTTTAATCCCATCCGGAGAGTTTAAATGTGTGATGTGCAAATCATTTCATTATGAACACCCTCTCCGCTCACATAACGTGATTCTGGACAGGAGCCTCGCTATTAGCCACGCTTTCCGTCGTCTAATTTAATTATCTCGTTCCACAGTTTGGGTTCGGGTTTCGCTCAGTAGCTGCCAGAACTTTTGAGACGGACGTTAACCTTTCTTATGTAGGGATCGTCCGACAATTAAAGCCCTTCTCTTTTATTTGGAGCGAAAGAAATGGTATGTTTTCAGAGAGGAGACAATAATTATCGGATTTGTAAAATTTCACCATCTGTAAGATCAATAACGCCAAAGATCCTAACGGGTAGAATAAAAGCTAACTTTTTACGGTTAGATTTTTCTCATTTTAATTCATTTTCAGAAACGTTTTGGATATGGACCCATTGTGTTTATGCATCAACTCATGTGACCTCATTTCAAACTGATGACATCACGACTCACATATGTGTAGAACAGTATATTCTTAAAAAAAACTGATTAACCTGGAAAAAAAGGTTAATGACAATGTGATGCCCAGACGAGTGTGTTAGCTGCTAACCGCTACTAGCAGCTTTTTAAAACTTTCTGTCGTGAGTAGAGCACATAATACATCGTCAAAACTCGCATTTTTTCCACCATGTCGGTGCGTCAGGATTATAAAATCCCCTTAATCAACTCTGTTATGAAAGTTATGAATGAAGAGAGTGTTTTTTTGTAAAGAAAGCTCGTCTGCGTCAGTAAAATATGAACGTTCAGATTGAAATATGATGTATGACAGATAGATCTCCTTTGAGTCGATACATATTCACAACGTTGGAGTAAATCGGACCAAGAAGTAGGAAGTTATGGCTGAAAAACAGTGTTATTAAAAAAAAAGAAAAAGAAAAAAAAAAGCTGCCACTAGTGAGTAAAATATTAACCAAACCGTGAAATACAATAAATATTTACAGGACAGATTTCGTCTGGTCGATTCATATGCGTCAAATATGAACTACATTGGACTAACGATAAGAAGTTATAGCCGAAAAACGTTTTTCGCAAGCAAAGCTCCCCCTAGTGACTAAAATATGATAAATTTTCAATTTGGACTAAATCGGACCAAAAGTTGAAAAATTATGTCCCGAATAACTTCCGAAGCTCAAGCTTCCCCTAGTGTCGGAAATATACGACGGACCTTTTCCAAAATCAATCCAGTTCTTCCACGCACTAAAGTCTAAGAGGTATGAAATTTGAAATGATCCATGAAGTCATTTTTGAGATTAGTCCGGAAAACAGCGTTACTCACTAAAACTGCGCTTGTAGATTGGTTGTTTTGGTGACCAAGTAAAGTCTGAAAACTCGCAGATACCCCCAGTCAGCAAAGAACCCTCAGGAGAACATCTCTATCGAGGAAAAGAGGGACAGGAGCAACCATAACCTCATTCCTTATTTGGCTGGAGTTTCCAAGAAGCTCAAGTCTTTTCTCCGAACAGAGCGTCCTGGTTCCTCTCAGAGGCAGCGACACCCAAACAAACTGAAGAAATGTAGCATCGACCTACATAAGGGAGACCAAACAACTACTCCCTAAGAAGATGGTCCGACACAGGAGAACCTGCTGATCAGCACTGGCCTCAGGGGTCCGTCTGCATTTGAAGATAACAACGTTCACATTGAGGACGGAGAGGATGGATGGTGTGAAAGAGGAGAGGAGGAAGCTTTCGCCGTTAAACTGGATCAGCCATCTCTAAACAAGGGGATGGTCCCACCAGAGAGGAAGTGACAGTCTGTCACAGGGTCCGAACTCAAACAGAACATAGAGCCAGTGTGTTTGGAGAAGGTGGGCTCAGAGTCAACTTGTTCTGCTTCAGCCTTCATCATCTGCGCTACCAGGGTCTTCATAGTCAACGTTCCTCAAGGCTTAAGATCTTTCCATGGATAGTTTCACCGAGGTTCACAGCTTGAATCACGTTATACTAACGACTCAGGAGAAGACCCGATAGGTGATCAGGACAATTTGTCCCCAAATGATTCTTTACAGCCAAAAAGTAGTTCTGGGGGGTCAACAGTGGCATAATGACCCGGTTAGACCTGAGGAAGCCTCATGTGTGTGAGTCCAAACATTTTCATCTTCAGAGGTCTTGTGTATTGTGTCTTTATTGTGAAAACGAAGGACAAACCCTCGTTGACATGTTCGTACGTCAGCGAAGGTCCAGTTTCTTCTGATTCAACCTTTGATAATTACCATGACCTGGAACCCACATATCAAATCGCCCAAAGTCGGGATTTGGTCTTTCCAAAAGTCTCTCCTATAACTAATTTATTGCCACCAAGTTTTATGGAAAATAAAGCTCCTTGTATTATTTTACTAACTAAGTGTCTCTCTGCAGAGGTAATTAAAGGAAAACCTCCGCAGATTGTCGTAGTCAGATCTGTCTAGAATCAAGAAAGCTCTGAAAACTTGTGGCTACCGCGAACAGGCTTTCATAAAAGCAGCAAAGGAACCTCAGAAGAAAAGTTCTACTGAAGGAGGGAGATGGACAGACTGTTTCTGAGAAACTACAAAAGATCTTTTCCAAACTCAAAATCTTGGTTTGTTTCAAACTTAGCAACTCCCTCAGGAAAAAAAAAAACAGTCCACCATTAGTACGAAACACCCAAACACAGTGAGGAGTGTCAGCGCCGGACTCAGCGGTCCATCTGCCTCTGGAGGGCGAGGGACACTCTTGAAGATAAGATTGTCCACATTCTGGACAGATGATTTGAGAGAGGACTGAAGGGAACCAACATCTATTCTGTGCCTTGGTTCACACTTTGAACGAGGCACTTGAGTCCCAAACAACCCTAATGACCCAAAATACCGACTTAATGGTTCAGGATTTATTGATCCTGAATGTGAGTTTAAGGGCTTCAATTTTGAGTTCAGTTGCTTCAGATTCCTTCTTCGAGCATCACAGTAGCCCGGATAAACCAATATCTACCCAAACACATGACCTCATTAGAAGAGTTTTTAAAGAGTTAGCGGTTCCTGTAACTGATGTCATAAAACCATGTTTGGGTGGAAATCAGTTTTTGGTGTAACCCTGCTAGCTAGCAACAACAATGGTGAAAAGACATCCTCGTCTGCAGAGGTAATTATAGGAAAACCTCCGCAGATTGTCGTAGTCAATTCTGTCAAGAATCAAGAAAGCTCTGAGAACTTGTGGCTAACCCAAACGGGCTTTCATCAAGGCAGCAAAGGAACCTCAGGAGAACAGCTCTACTGAAGGGGGGAGATGGACAGACCGCCGTTTCTGAGAAACTACAAAAGATCTTTTCCAAACACAAATCTTGGTCTGGCTGAAACTTTGGAACCCCCTCAGACAAAAAACCAGTCCAGCCTCAAGACAAAACCCCAAACAACAAAATATACAATATGGTTTATGCACTTCAATACAGTGAGGAGTGTACCGATCCAACACGGGAGAGCCAGGTCATCAGAACCGGACTGAGCGGTCCATCTGCCTCTGGTGGACAAGGGACACTCCTGAAGACAACATTGTCCACATTCTTGACAGACGGTCTGAGAGAAGACTGAAGGGAGCCTTCATCTATTCCACCTTCGAAACCTTTGTGCACCAGGCACTGGTGTCCCCAACAACCCGAACGACCCACCATAGTTCTGGGTGGTCACACATGCACAAGAGTGACCTAATGACTCTTGATACCTGACTTCCCACCAGTCAGTCAGAACCGAGGAAGACTCTTGGATGTGAAGTCGAAGGTCTCCAAGTTTAAGTCCGGTTCCTTCAGATTCATTCTGTCAGCATTAGCATAAACCTGGATAAAGGAATATCCACACAAACACATGACCTCATTGGAAGAGTTTTCAAAGTGTTAGTGTCTCCTATAACTGATGTCATACCGCCATGTAGGGTGGAATTCAGCTTTGGTAAAACCCCGCTGGCGAATAAACCAACTAGCACAAACAATGGTGAAAACACAGCCTCGTCTGCAGAGGGAATTATAGGAGAACTTGTGCAGAACGAAAACCCAGCCTCCCATTCTAGTCGGACCCCCCCAACCCACCCCTTGTAAATGCATGCTGTAAAAAAAAAACCCCAGAGCAGCAGCACTCCTGTGATCACGTGTCGCGCCTGCATGAATCACTCCACTGCAAACAGTGAATGAGAGAGCTCAGCAGGAATAATAGCGCTGTGTACACAATCTGCGGGTTTTAATGTTAGGCTAATCTCGGGCGTTTGTGACTCACTCTGTCCTAAAACATGAAGTCGCTGCTTGGGTCGCTCTGGGTAGCTAGGCAATCATGGCGGTTTGTTGAGTTGTGCGTTACTCACTCCGGTCAGGATTGAGTACATCTAGTGTTTTTTTTTTGGGGGGGGGCGAAAGCAATGTGGCATTCCAAAGTAATGGACTCTATATCGGGCTCTGGGGATTGTGTGTGCGCCCCACAGTATGTGGGCTGGTATGTCGGCACAGTTGCATGTGGGGGCGTTTCTGCGTGTGCGTGTTTGTTCTATTGCGAGACTGGTAACCATTTGTGTTTGTTTGTGCCGCCCCGGCCCGCACTGACAATGAGGACTGTAATTACAGGCCTGTGTGTAGTCGTCGTGTGCGTTTTTGAGTGCAACCAGTGTGGCGGCCGGGGCGCTCCCCAGAGCCGCCCGGTCCAACAAACAAGCTCTGCTGTAATCCAGCTGCTGCAGGGAAGTATAGACGCGACCCGATTGAACCTTACATCACCGGGCGCTGATGGGAAAATGTGAATGGGATTTAAAAACAGTAGCTACACACACACACACACACCTCCAGTTCCGCCTGCGTGGTGCCTTTGAGCAAGGCAATCAATTCGGCACCCGAAACAAACAACAGTTGACGCAATCTCAGGAAAACAGAAAGAAAAGAAAAAAATACAGGTTTCGTTGTATTATTTTGAATATCAGGTTAAGCTTAGCGGGGTTTTAGTTTAGAAGGCCAGACTCTTTTACCGGAATCTTATTCAGGACTTTTGCTGCCAGAGCGAATCACAGCAACGGTGTTACTTTCTATTTGGGTCCCAATATCTAGAGAAAGACTTTAGTTTTTATTTTTCCTTGTGGAGAAAGACTTAAAGGGTTTTTTCTGACGGCGCTTCATTCCGGATTCTCTGTGGTTTTATGACCCCTGAATGAGTTATTACATAGTTATTACATAGTTATTACATAGTTATTACGTAGTTTTTTCAACTGCATGTATTCAACCGTTATGAAAACAATACAATAGAATAAAATACAGGATTCAAAGTTAGTTCAAATTTAAGAGATTGGTTTCAAATTGTAGCTTATTTACACTTTTTGCCATCATATTAACTATGATGGACAATGAACAGGTCAAAGGTCACCGATCACATGTCTAATACCTCTTTGTGTATAATAATAAGGAAAAGGAGGTTAATTGAGCCGAACTCTAGAAAAAAACTCATATTTCGCTTCATCCATATACGTCTAAGCTGTGAATTAGCATTTAAGCTAAATATAAGATTTTGTTGTAAATATTTAGGTTAAATATTTAGATTTAGATTTAATATTACCATTCAGAATCAGCTAGACGTCACATTTCTAATATGTAGGTGTTTTATTTAACTCATATTTCCTACATTAATATTGCTGTAAATCTGATTTAAAAAAGAAAAAAAATCGACTCTAAAGAATTTGACACGACTTTTAAAACGTTGGTTTGGAGCTAAATATGGCAACAAAAACTACTTTAAAAAACTCCGCCCCCTGCTCCTCTGGCGAGCGCTGGAATCACCTGAAGGTTAATCCACTGTGGGGTCTCCAAACTAGAGATTTATGCTGCTTTAAATGCACATTAATCGGCATGTTAACGAGCGTCGGGTAACATTTACCTCCTTAATCACCTTAAGCCATGCGCAAAGGTGGAAAATTCATTTTCCGACTCCTGTGGTCGCATCATGCGGCGTTACCCACAATGCAGCGTGAGGACGGTGCCAAAGGCTTACCGGGGCAGTCTGTCACTTTGTCCTGATTACGTTCTACCGGGTGTCAACAACCGAAGCCTCCTCCGCTCATGTTGACTTCTTCAGGTTGAAAAAAAGTGTCAAACGCTGACGATGACACACTTTAACACCTCCGGCTCGCCGCTCACTTTTGATTTTCCTCTCTTTACTTAACCTTTATGCAGCTAACATCCGTACGCCGCGTGGCGTTGGATCGTCTTTGGGCTCTACGAGGAGAAAACCAATGTGAAATCCGCAGGATACGCGCTTTAAATACTTAGAATGCAAATCACAGGAACCAGCCAGCCGGGCCCGAGTCTGGGTCCGTTGCGAAAATCCGGCCCGCTTCTTCCTCATTGTGCCTCGGGTTCCTTTGTAATTAGTTTAACAGAGGCGCACACTTCCACTTTAAATCATTTTGCAGCACTTAAATAAAAGAGTGTGTGTATGTGTGTGTGGCATTTGGCGGATGGATGGCGCCAGGACGGAGTGACACCGGTGGCGGGCTAATGACACCAGCCTCAAGCTGTTCTAGCACCTGCCATAGATCTCGCTCGTTCACCCCGCATTAACATTGAGGAAACAACATCGGGATGGGGCGACACGTCCGCAGACTTTTGATTGCTCGTAAACAAACAAATAGGCCATTATCCTTGAGAGCCCAATTAGGAAGTAAATGGCGGAGCCCGGTTGTTGGCGAAGGAGAGCAAAGCGCTCATGATTGGACCACATGATCAGGCAAAGAGAGCGGAGGTTCAAGGTAACGTTTAAGACTCTCAACTCGTGTTCTAGCGCACAGATTCCCCCCTGAAGCTAATTCGGTGTGTAATGGAAAGTCTTTACGTCCAGGTTCAAACATAAAACAGCATCGTACCCTTCAAATTAGACCTCCGAGCCCTCAAATTACAAATCATTCCCCCCAAATTACCACTTTGTGCGCTCAGCCTGACACTGTCTCTGCACTACAGAGCTACACATCCACGTTTTCTCTTTTTCCCATATGAAGAATTTGGCCTCCGAAATTAATAAACAAAACCTTTATTTTCAGGTAGGTATCTCTGTTGCCTCACAGCCAGGGGGATTCAAATCCACCGGGAGGGCTTTACTGTGTGGAGTTCGTACTCCAGCTCCCCCCCCCAAAGACCAAAAACATGTAATACAGATGAAAGGATGACTTTAAAGTATCCGTGGGTGAGATTTAGAAGGTAAAAGTTTGTATATCTCCAAGTGTGAATCCTGTGATGAGCTGGCAAACTGTCCAGGGCGTTTCATCGGATGCTTACTTTGAATTAAAAATCTTGCTAGAACTTATTTTAGTGGGTTTCCACATTATATCCCCCCAAAAAGTCGGGGACACTACGGAATCATCGAATACTGCCACCGCCCGCCGCAGATCCTACATGTCAGCGCGAAAACTCGAACGAAAGTATGTCTCGTAAAGTATGCACATAGACCTTAGCGTGAGGAAGAACTGTACTGATTTCGGGAAAGGCAGGTTGTATATTTCTGACAGTAGATGGTGCTTTATGGGGCCATCATTTCTCAACCAGACCTTGAAAAGGGTAAGTGTTTATGGATAATGAATGAATAAATGAATTAAATAATAGTCTAATTTCGTGCAAATTTGATGCTTATGAATCGACTCGAGGATATCTATCGTGTACATGTCATATTTCACTCTAACAGTTCATATTTTACTCACTTTTTTTCGGAAATATACTGTGGACACACCATCAAATTTTCATTTGAGGAGTTCAAAAGGGAGATTGCTTGTACAATGCAGGAATTGGGGACTTGTCGGGGGTATACCCTTGTCGTCTGGGACGACAGCGTCAGAATACTTTAGATTTGTTGTTGGAATCTTCATCCTGGGCGACACATGCCTGTGGGGTTCTCTCCGAGTATTCAGGCTTCCACCAACAGTTTAAAAACATTGAATACAGGTAAGCTGGTGATTCTTAATCGTTCATTGGTGGAAACGTAGGTCATGCGATACACAGGCAACTTTTCTAGGGTGTACCCCGCCACATGGCCAATGTCAGCTGGGATAGAAACCAACCCCCCTTGCGATTCTGACGAGGATAAGCGGTTATAGAAAAATTAAAAATAAGCCCCCAAAAATTTGAATTGAAGCCATTCAGCAAAAACATTTTGAATAAAGAAGGGCTGCCGCAAGGATTGAACGCCGTTCACCTGCAGAGGTGTCGACAGCCAAGGTGAGATAAGGTAGGGTAGTGTAAGGTGAGCCAATGTACGCTAAGGAGAGGTAAAGTAAGGTAACGTACTTCTTGGTCCTGAGGGGAAACTTTATTTTCCACATGTTGTTACTCAACATAATCAGAAGAAGACAAATAAAAAAACAGACATCAAACCATTTCAACACAATATTACGCAACGCCAACTTCAAACGTACAAATCCGTGCAAAGAATGGTGCAGATGATACATGTAAATACATGACCGTCCACTCTGATGTAAAATAAAAACCTCCGGAGTTTCCACAGGGGCTTTGAGTGACAGAAAATCTCTGAAGCTTTTACAGGCCTTGAGATTTAAGGTGCATGCTAATTAGTGGCGTAGTGGATGATCCAATAAGTCCGACCCGCATCCTTCGGGACATGCATGAAGAATTGATATCGACAAGTTGTAGGTGCTTATTCTGTGTCGCAAATCTAAAACCCTTTGTAGTATTGCGACTACTCTTATCAGTACAGTGCGGCTACTTCGATGGTGTCTCAAGCCCAACACCGCCGCAATGCACTGACCAGAACGGTCAAACGCAAAGCATGTCAAGTCTCTTTCGACATTTCTTCTGGCAAATTTTCACCCGACTACAAAGGAAGTCCCGCATTTTCATACAAAATAGAAACTATACAGTTTAGAACACTATCGTTCTGCTGGGCCGCCATTTTCCCTAGGTTGATGAATTGCTTTATTTAATGTATATTGTCTTTTTGGAATTGCTTTATAGGTTACCTACTTTTTAAAATATGTGTTTTGCAATAGTTTATGTAACTAATTTATACATATTATGTTGATTTAAGAATTGATGGTCTAAATTTAGTCCTGTAATATTGTATAGTTGTCAGTTTAAAGGTCCACCGGAGTTGTTCTGTAGAGCATGATAGTCCCAACTTTCTCATAGTATTGCAAAGCAACCAATGGCCAGAGGAAGTCTATCTTGATCAACTCTTGAAAAATGTATCAATGTACAGCAACTAGTTCCCCTGCTTTAACATCAGGGAGGGGCTCACCTGGGGCGCTCACATCCGCCTTAAGGTTAAAAACACTTCTTTCACCTCAGACGACGGGAAAAATTTTAACTTCCAGCGTCCACCTTCCACTGAGAAACTCTTGAAAGCAAAAAAACATCGCCTGTGGCAAAAAAAAAGTTACTGAACTACTTGAATCCCTATTAAAACATAAACGTAGCTCAATCAGGAGAGACGGAGAATGAAGAAAAGATGATGAATGATTGCAAGGTTGCATCCCCGAAAAAGTCCATTGCGTTGTACAACCGATCCCCTTGATTGAACTCTTTGAGTAAATGGGAGGTTATGGCCACGGTATCTTTTGTTCATGTTTTACCCCTAGTGAGTAAAATATGAACTTTAAGGGTAAAAGACGATAGATCTCCTTGAGTCGATTCATATATACCAAAGTCGGACTTAATCCGAACAAGGCTTGAGAAACTATGGGACCCAAAACCTTTGGAGATTAAGCTCCACCTAGTGTCAGAACCTTTCCCAAACTCAATCCAGTATTTCTTTGCACTAAGGTCATTGTGGGTATAAAATTTGAAAATGGTGCATTAAAATTGTTTTGAATTAATATGCTAACAAGAGAGATCTGCGGCGGATGAAGATCCCGTTACATCCCCGACTTTTCAGGGATATAATAATTCCATACACGGTGGTCTGTACAAGGGGATAGTCTTTCTGATTGAAGTTCTTTTAGTTCTTATTTAGATATAGATTTTCTACCTGTTGGAAGTATCGTATTTTATTCTTGTCACCGTCGTCATCTTCCTGCTCATGGCAGAATCGTTGGGTCTCTGCGGAATAAAAGTCACAGTCTGGACCAGCTCGTTCTGGGAAGTGCCTTGTGTACTCTTTTGACGTGTGCACACATAAAACTGACTTTGAGGTTAAGTGTACGCCCTCTGTGTGAATAGATGTTCACTGTTCTTCATGTGCAGAGTCGGAGTGAGTCACGAATGAGCAGTTGTTTTTGACCGTCTTCGACAGACCACAACTGAAGTGGCTTTATGAAACACCTTAATCAACATGTCTGGTTTAATTAGTCATCTATTAGTTTGGATCTCGCTCCTAAACTGTTTCTCTAAACCTTCTTTATGAAATACCCTTCATATCATTTAGTCTCTACAATTCAGGAGTCGGAGGAGGTTTATGGGATCGAGGCCGTTTGGTTGTGCGTTTGTAAAAAGGACGACTTGAATACGCGTCGCAATGGAACGAAATTTTGCATAAAGGTGAATTCTGGGTAGGTGTGCAGGAACCTTTTTAGACTTGTTTTTAAAATGCGTGTTGGACCATCGGATCACAAGTGGACAACGAGACCCAACGCCGTTTACACCTGTGTCCATCTTCCGCCACAAAGTCAAAGGGCGCCGCAGGTAGGTATCAGCCACGTCAGTCGACCACAACAATTGTTTAGCTAGCTAACACGGGGTAGCTAACAACTTGAAAATGTTTCCAGAGCATATAGAGGTACCGACTATTCCAACTGTTGAGAGTGACAGGACAAAGTCGTTAGTGACTTGCTAAAGAGCGCAAGACGAGGCGAAAATTTAAGCACGCTAGAGAAGCGGTGGCTACATTGATAGCCACAAGCTAGCATATTTTCCTGTTACGTCCTTGTCGGGTACGAATCAGGACACATTAATGTTTACAATACAAAAGATATGTGAATTTTGAAGTTTCATCCTGAAACAGGAAGTTGCTTAAACTCCCACATGATCCATGGTGGAATCTGGCCTAAACTACAAATGTTCAATAAAAGTTTCAATGAGAAAATATTTTTTTGCCTCCACCAACGACAGTAGGAGGAGGTTATGTCATTGTTGCCATTTGTTTGTCTGTGGTTTTGTCAGCAGCAACTCTGAATAGAAGTGAATGAAATTTTGTGCAAAGGTTCTGGGAAGAAAAGAGAGAAAGATGCGATTTACATTTTGAAGGTTATCAAGGGGCAAATTTAGATTTTTGCCATGAAATTGGAAGTTAAGAAACATCCTTACCTCTGGTCCAATCTGTTCCGAAGGCCACATGTTGGCTAAAAGTCTCACCACTTTATGGCAAGAAGAAGTAAGTATATATATATTTTTTTATCTTGATAAATTATTGCTGCTAGCTCGTTTTGGCCATAACAATTTCCGCACATCTGGATGTAACTGTAATGTGAATAGGGGACTACAGATGCAAATTAGCTTATGGCTAACCCTGGCACAGCTAATAAGCGGTGCGCTGTCCCTGCCAAATACAAATTTAAAAAAAATTGTCCATCAGTGTAACGGTGGCACTTCAGTAAATGTTTCAACATAAAATTCCACTATCCAATATCCAATATACCTTCATCTTCACATTTCTGATAAGAGTCCTGTCCTGACGATTGTTTTCACCCCCCATGTGGTCTCCTGGGAACATTTTCATTCAAATATGTTTTTTGGTAGAAGTTAGTAATTACCAAACTGTTGTAAGAACAAATAATCTTTGGAGAAAATTTGACTCACTTACCGATCTTTAATTACGCTTCCATCGCAAAGGAGTTTGAGAAAGTCAGTGTTCTTCGGTTTTTTCCGACTTCCTCTTCTGGACTTTCGATGTAATAAAGGTAATTTGTCACTCATAAATACACAAAGTACAGATTTGTACCGTCATTAAAATAATTTACTAAAAGTGCAACTTAAGCGAAACAATGCTGCTAATAGGCAAGCCACTACTTTTTCTAAACTTTAAGCTACGCCTTGCAACATCACGTTCTTTCGAAATCATTAACTGCTTTACCGCAAATGAGGTGTCCGTCACTCAGGGGATTACAAGTCCAGACTTGTCACGCTGTGGTTTATTTTCTTGGAAACTGAGTAAGAAACTTGTTTTTCCTCAACACTCCAGTGTGTGACGTCATGTTGGCATGATGCGTAATGAGCCCAACTCTCTGGTTTTGTCTACTTACGATAAGATGACTTTTCAGGGGGAATTTCCGAGGTTACTGGTGGGACCAACCAAATAAGACGAGACAAGTGAAGTACCCCAAACAACATTGTGTACAGCACAGTAGACAATAGACAAAAGAAATATGCCAGGCGTTAAAGATCTCCTCCAGTGTTTTCAAAACCACAGTTTTTGAATAGAATTTATTACTGTAGATTTCCCACTACCATACATCTCTTGTGGTACAAGCTACTTTTGTTTCCGCACAATGGCCGCATGGCGATGTTGATGGCAGTTGGTTAAAATGATTAAAATGACGACCGACGGCGTAAAGATGAATACAACATGTGTCTTTAGTATCACGACTTTATTCAACCTTTATTTAACCCGTAGAACAAAAACCCATTGAGCTCTCCATACAGACAGCAACAAAAAAAAGAAAATACACAAGGATGGCATACTTAAAGTGCAGGTTGTGATATTAAACTCAAATAAACAAGTCAATCAAGTACGACTACCCGACCTTTGGTCTCACGTTCCAGCCCCTTTAATGTTTCTGCAACTCCTTCACAGAAGTCAGCTCTAGTAGTTTTAGGTCTTTCTGCCGGGTATTCCGAGTAGAGGCGGAATCACCTGTAAAAACTGTTTTTCCTAATTTAGTCCGCAACTCAGAACAATCCGGGGCAAGACATTTTGCGAGGGCAGTTCATATTGATTTTGGTTTCTCTTTAAGTATGTACACAGGTATGAAGGGACCAGTCCTAGAAGGAATATTAGAAATATATATATATATGCACCCTTTGGGGTCTGGATACTGGTGGTGGCGGCTGATGACTCTGCTGAGACTGATGAGCGGTGAGGCTGATCAGGATGGGGAGCTAAATGAGTGGAGATTAGATTTATAAAGACAGCAGTTTGATTATGATAGGGTAACATTAAAGGTATGTCACCTTGATTGACAGGTATGGCTGGCTGAATGAGCATGAACAATAAAGTGGTATGAGCTTAAGTTTGGACCATCACCTCCTCTGCAACACCTTTCAGAGGGACCAGTCCAACCCCAATGAAAGACCATTCCGTCTTCAGCGGTCTGTCAATCCTTTGGGCCTCAGTAGTTTTAACGTGGACATTGCCCAGAGTGGTGCAGTGGGTAGCAAAGTTACCTCACAGTGAGAAGGTTCTGGTTTCAGATCCATCTCCATTTCTGTGTGGAGTTTGCATGGGTCCATACAGGTACTCCAGCTTCCTCCCAGAGTCCAGAAACATCTAATCTCGGTGAATCTGTGACCCCAGATAGTTGTCTGTCTTCTTATCCTTATCCAGGTCGTACCACGTACCCACCTCCAACCCAACACTCCAAACATGTTGCATGCACGTTATTTCATGTAGCTAATAAAGGCCGAGTCAGGGTTCTTGCTGGTGTCATCTCAGACCCCAGAGGGTTAGAATCCGACCCAGCTTCAACTGTTACACATGAAATCAGAACAGAATCCTCCACAAGAACATTTAAAAATGCGGCCCATCAGCCGATACATTTGTAAAGGGGACTAAAAGTTCTGAACGCGGACCCGCTGAAAAAAACAACCTTTTAAAACTGTCTGGGCGTGCAGTTTGTAAGTGAAGGCCTGTTTTTCTTACTTGCGCTGGTGTGCTGGCACGTACCAGTGTCCTCAGGCGGTATGCGCAGAGAGCGCCGAGGTGTTTTACTACTGTTTGTGGGAGCTGGAAGAGCCGGGGATCCATCATGTATCTGCTGGCCTCCGGTTTAAGCAGCATTTAATCTGTTCCATGAGAAAATCTCTGTTGTTGTAGTAGCGAGACGAGCCAAGATTTGGCAGAGCTTCTTGAGGACAAGGTTATATAATACTCCCCCTCTTTTCTTTTTTTTTCACTCTCTCTCTCCTTCTCTCTTTGGTTTTGGCAAAAATGTTTTCTCCTACTCGCTCATTTCTTTTCTTTTTTGTCTCATCTTACTTCTTTTTAGCACTAATGGTCCCACATGATCGACTGAGCAGACAGAAGAGAACGGCAGAGTTCCATTCACTCACACAGGGAGACATTCCTCTGGAGTCTCGCTTCAGCAAAACGTCTCGAGCCTCAGTTACTCAACGTTTTTGCAGAATGCGACGGCGTCTTACGTAACGCCAGCGAGGTCGTTCCTCCGCTCCCTCGCTCCTAACGTACGTAGTTTTAATTGGCACCTGTCGCTCCCGGCTACAGGTGTGTCCCAACATGTTCTGTGACACAATCTGAGTCACTTCTCTCTGCAAGATCGGATTTCTCAGTTTGAAGGCCTTCATGTTCAGAGTGAGGAAAGAAAGAAAACACATTTCTGCATTGGACTTTATGCAGGTTCTCTATTTGTAGCATGGTACCAGTTCTTGGCTCTTGGTTCATGCATGAACTTGGTGCTGCACCGGCGTGTTCGCTGAACCACTTCAATGTTGCTTTACTTACGCTAGTCAGCCATAACATGACAACTTCTTCTCTTCTCTCAGCCGTTCCCTGTTTGGGTCGCCACAGCGGATCAACTGTTTCCAGCCATAGTTAACGCTGGCACCCTGTTGGCTAACATTATTTGTTAGCATGAGCCCCAACGGATCCGGTTTGAAAACCAGTTTAATTTTCTTCACATTGATTGGGTGTCGATTTTATGCCGGATGCCTTTCCTGACGCAACCCACCACATGTATCCGGGCTTGGGACCGGCACATGAAGTATCCTGATTTGTGACCCCTTCAACATTAGAACAATCAGCATTATATTGCGTAGGTGCGCCGTCTGTTGTCAGAACAGCTCTGACCCGTTGAGGCCTGGACCTCAGAAAGTGTGGTATGTGGCATCAGGATCGCTCCAGATCAGATCCTTTAAGTCCTGTAAGTTATGAGGTGTGTGAAGCCTCTAAGGTCCGGACTTGTTTTTGCAGCAAAATCTCACAGATGCTGGTTTTGGATTAAGATCTGAGGAATTTGGAGGCCAAGTCATCACCTCAAAACGGTTGTTGGGTTCCCCAAACCATCCCTGATGATGTTTGCAGGGTGGCATGGTCCATTATTCTGCCAGAAGAGAATACCGTTACCTCGATACGGTGTACTCAGTCCAACACGTAGTTAGATGCTGGACCAGGTTTAGCATCAAACTGCCTCCAACTTGCTTTTCTTCCCATAATGCATCCTGGTCCCATATCTTCCCCAGGTATTTGACTCACCCTACTGATCCACATGATGTTAAAGGAAACATGATTTATCAGACTGGACCAACTTCTTTCATCTTCCCATGACCCAGTTGGGTTGCTTAGATTCAGCAGGTTCGGTAAATTGTGAGGTGGGGCCGGTTTGGATTGAGATCTGAGGAAATCGGAGGCCAAGTTAACACCTTGAACTGGCTGCCGGGTCTCTCAAACCGTTCCGGAACCATTTTTTTTACTGGATGGCAGAGATAGTTCTTTTTTTTCGTAGAGAATACCATTTCCATGAACAGCTACAACCACGTTAAGGTAGGTGGTGCGGCCCTAGACTTCCTCACACTACCCAATCCCCGGCTTGCCTTCTTCCCATAATGCACCCTGTTGCCGTCTCTTCACCAGCTGAGTGACACATGCAACCGGCTGTCCACATGCCGTGATAGAAACGTGAGTAATAATCCTATTCTCATCACAATTTGGTTCTGGTCAAAGTCCATTTTTTTCCAGCTTGCAACAGCTTCAGGACAAAATGTTCAACGTCTGCCTAATAAATCCCGTCTTCTTGACAGGTAGCCATTGTAACGGGATTATCACTCGTTCATTTGCTTTAACCACTTATCCTGTTCAGGCCCATTTAGGGCAAGCGTCTGGGTACACCCTGTTCAAGTCACCGGTTCATCACAGGGTACTCAGAAAAAAAGAAACCTTCAGGCAGCGAGGAGTCACCACTGTTTCATGTTTTCGGACCGTGGGAGGAAGCTGGAGCACCTGGAGTGTACCACGCAACTCCACAGAGGAAGGCCCCAAGGGTCTGATGGAAAAAAACTTTTCCGGGTCTACTTGGAAAACATCAGAAGGTTGCAGCGTTGAACTTTGTTATGAATTACTTCAGGTCAAGAATGTGATCTTTCATTTGTGGATTGATGAAAACTCTCTGACCATGACACTATTCTAAATCTATAAGCATGAAAGTTTCCAACAGAAGCCTGGCACAGTTCTTGCAGGGTTCAACTGCAAGATGAGCTTTCCAAGTTGGCATCTCCTTTTCCCAATTACCCCAACACCACCTGAATGCACCATTAATGCTTGTCGGTTTGCAGGGTCCGGTATGATTTAATGCGCACAAGGTCTTGGATTCTGAAAAGAAAGCATGCATCACGGGCTGGCAGAAGATGTCAGGTCCAACAAACTCAACCTCTCCCCATTTATTTGATTTGACTGCGTTTCTTTGTGCATTTCCATAAAAGCATGAAAACAACATTAATCAAACCAGCTTGTTTACTATAATCCAAGTCATTTGTATCCGAGCAAGTACTCCGCGGGTGCAGCACTCCAATATCTACCTCATTATCTCCGACATATCTCTTCACAGATGATGCTGTAGTTGCCCTGCAGTGCCGTGGCAGAACACCGAGTTTGGTAAAAGCCAAGTTTTATGAGATCATGTGCTCGTTAAAATTTGCAAATGGCTCAGCAGGAATGATTGGCAGCGCAGTAATTTGTACTATTCTTGAGGAGAAAACGGTCGTTTGAAAAGGCAACGAAGAATGTATGTCGGTTTACTTACACCCTCATGCCAAAATCTTAGCGCTTCCAACAAAATCTTTGTGTTAACAACCTGAGTTAACAGCAAACACAAACTTTAAATAACCATTCAATCAGAAAAGGCAAAAACTGTAACCAAAACCTGAATCGGCAGTGTGAAAAACTATTCAACCCCTAAAAACTGAATCTACCAAACTGCATTATTAATTGGTTGCGGGTGGACTAGTCCCACCCAGAACCAATTCAATCACATCATCACGTCAATACAAACAGGAAGTTGGCTCCTGGGTCTCACTGGTAGAACACTATGTGAAAAAATCCAAAGAAATTCCGGAGAATGACTATTTTGACAATTTTTTGGAACATTCTTAGGTATAGGTTGTATTTCCTGTTTTATTTTTGAATCCTTATGATTGGAGGTTTAGTTTTCACTCCTGTTTTTGTTTGTGTTTGCAAGATTACGGAAAAACTAACTAAGGGTTTTGCATGAAAATCTACCCACAGGTAGATTTTGTCATATCCCACACATGATAAACTTTCGGGGACGTTTCACATTATTTAAAAAAGAAAAAAGAAAAGCCGTTTGGAAAAGCGACGTCACAACGAGGCGAGGCACTCTCTTGAAACTGTGGCCATTATTGATGCATTTGTTCCTTTGATGTTCCTTTGAGGGTCTGGAGCTGGGGGCTGAACAGAGACGCTGAAGTGGAAGTCATAAGAGACGAGTGGCTACAGAGGGTTTTTTTTCAGATTTGAGAGACACTCATGGAGTTTGTTGGAGTTATCGGTAGATTTAGAGACTTTCAGACATTATTGTCTGTTTAAGGTAAAGGCCCGCTCTAGGATTGTGGAGCAGAGCACAAAACAAGGTGCTGAACACATGAAGACAATGAGAGAGGAAGAAACAAAAGTCGGTTCTGGAGTAGGTTTTGGCTCTTGGCGGACGTTTTTAAGCTCTCTGAGCGCTTTTTCTAGTTCCCTTGTTTTTTGATGCGTCTTTCATCTGTCTCTCTATTTTAGACTCTCTCTCTCTGTCGACCTTGAATAAATTAAAGATTAAACCAAACCTGAAAAAGTGATGTGAAAGGGATTGATCATTTTAGATCGTAAAGCACTTAGTATGACAAATATTCATCCTCCTGAACGGAATCTTTTTATCACCATCACCAGCAAGAACTGAAACCCTACAGTCATGAAAACTGGAGATCCGGCCCACTTTTCTTCAGAACTTCTTTCGTTTGAATGAGAGATAAACGCAAGAAATCAGGAGGTCCAATAACTTTTCACGGCACTGAACTTGATTCTGGATGCTGAGTCTGAGGAAGAGGTGGGCAGATTGACTGACTCCTCATTTTTGTATAAACTGGACCTTCAGTTAGCAAAAAATAATAATCCACTCCGCTGAGGCCACCCATGATAAAGAAAAAAAAAAAGGTCTGGAGAGCTACATGATGCCAAACATGATTCAAACGTGGAGCCAATGAAAATCAAACACTATTACAGAGTTTCTACCTGTGGTTTTCTTGCATCAACACAACAGTGGAGGTTACAATTACAAGTTCCACATCTCTTATTGCTTACAGTAATTGAGAGGAGTGGAGTAAATAAGGTACTTTTCGGTGATCTGGACTGTCAGCGTGAGGCTGATGAATGTTTTACAATCCCAAAAGTACATAAACAAGATCAGAGATTAGATAAACGAGTGGGGTTTCCACATTTTGCCGATGATGTACACATTTCTATGACTAATCATCCGGGTCCATAAGAAAACCCCGTCTCTGTTTCTTTAAGCTGATTGCAATCAGAACCTGGGCTGTGAATTATTCTTAGTGGTCGTTTCTTTTATTTTGAGAGTGAAGAATTTTATAGTCAAACTTTTCTCTAATCTTATAAGAATGACAGAGAGTTTTTGAATATCATGGGATGCCCTGCTTACTTCTTGACTCTGCAGGAGCGAGGATATGGGAAGGTTCCAATCAGTCTCAACGCTCTCATTTTCACAATGGTTTGCATACAAAGATCAGCCATAAGATTAAAACCACCTTGTAATATTGTGTAGGTAATGCGGGCAGCACTAGTTTTTTAAGAAAATGTTACTGGTGAATTAAAGGAAGTACAAGAGTGATAATAATTGGGGGTAAAGGCCAACCGTTGCTGTTGAAATCAATGAAATAAGTTGCCGTATTACGTCTTCAAAGAACATGCGAGTGTTGGACGGTTTAGGTAAATAATCAGATTTTACCTTTATTATCAGACTGAGTTGGATCTTACAGAACCGAATAAAACATTTGCTACGGCGCTTTAAATGACTAAAAAGCGTGATTGAAATGATGGTGACGGTAGATTGTTTGCTTTATACGGATTACGGATTAATCACACGGACACGGTGGTGATATCCCACAATGCAACAAAAGGCCTAGTTGGCACAGGAGGCTCGTTCGGCCATCAGCAGAGCAAACACACGCGAGGAAACTCGCTGCCAATCACACAACATCTAAATGTCACCGCCGAGGCCGGCCAGGCCTTTATTGGGATTGATGCGAAACGACGTTCCCACTGTGATACACCATCCGTTGGCGAGGGGGCGAGGGAGGGGGGTTCACGTGGACCGCCGCCCGCTGCGAGGTCCATCTGTGCTGGAAAAGGCTGCAACGATTGGCCTCTCCGCCTGTGGAGGCGATGGATCTCTTACAGGTGTCTCTGCCAGCATGGACCAATTACGAATCACACGCACATTCATGCAGAAACACACGCACACACACACTCACACACACACGTTTCATTTCAGCGCATGAACGGCATTCACGGCATTCACGGAACACAAAGGGGGGGTTTCAGTTCAGTTCATTTATAATTAACGCAGAAAAACCCTCGTCAACCGACGCGTCACACCCTGAACCTACGGAGAATTTCCTGCAGGTTTAGCCGCGGGCGCCACGGCGAATCTTTTTTCTCTCCAGGTTTTGTTATTTTGACCGGTCCATCTCTCTCAGGCTGACATTTTCAGCCACAGCAGGCGGCTCCTCGGGAAAAAAAAAAAAAACCCACTCAAAAGCCACTGAACTCTAAACGCTCTGCAGCAAACGGCAGAACGAGCGTCGTTACCGAGACGAAGTGGAAAAATTTAGCCGCTAAAGAGACAGATGCTCAAGCGAGGACAGACCCCCCCACATCCCCCACCACAGCCCCCACCCTCCAGCTCATGCCTCTTTCTCCATCCGCCTCCAAAGGGGTTCTCACACCTCAAAGTCTAAACCGATTGATTTCACGTTGCAATTTTTCAAGCCCATTAAAGATCTTATCACGCCATCCCTACTTCCTGTCATCATCTAGGTGGGCCGCATTTCCCTCCACGACTTCTACTGGCTTGAATCTGATTATTGATTTCTTCGTCGGACAATTTCGCTTCTTCCGGGTTCTTTTTTTATTCTCATTTTGTTAAATGGATCGGGATACTTCCCGTTATTGATCCGAATCCGTCCAATAAAGGGGGCTTTCACTCAAACACACCATAACCCGGGTTCAGTTCCAGACCAAGACCACGTGTTTGTGTTGGATCTAAGTCCAGATGTTGCCAGGTTCTTTAAACTTACGGGTCCAATCCGTTTCTTTAATTGGATCGGAAAGTCATAGTTTTGCCCATTATTTGTATGGGCAAGAATTCTGGGTAAAAGGGCCGGAATTCATGTTCCTTCATCCATCTGTTGTCGCCATCGCCGCCGCAGATCCTTCATGTTATCGCGATAACTCAAAACCTCTTTCACGGATCATTTTCAAATTTTCTGCCCACCTAGATCGTAGCGTGACGAAGAACTGGATGTATTTTGGGAAAGATATGTTTTATATTTCTGACACTAGAAGGAGCTTAGCTCCAAAAGTGATTTCTGAACTGTCTGAATTTAGTCCATATTGGGTTCGTACGATTCGATCAATCATGCATAGATCATGTTTTACTCTTAATAGTTCATGTTTACCTCACTAGGGGGAGCTCTTTTACGAGGTAAGGTTTTCGGACGTAAATCCTACCTGTTTGGTGCATAAGAATCGATTAGAGGAGTTACATCCTGACTATTTATTTCGAGGAGTTCAAATAGGAGAATTGCTTGTACAATGTACAATGCATAGGACTTGGGGACTTTTCCGTTATTTCTGATACCCCTCTGTCTCTGTCTTGTCTTTCTGCTGTAAACGCTGCTAGTTTACACACCCCCTACCTCCCATCTTCATCCAACCCTCTATACTACATAGTAACTTCATTATTCGGGCTCAGCAGAGTCATCAGCCACCACCACCAGCCAGGGGGGAAAATATACCTGCTGCGGCTCAGGGCAGATCAATCCAGTCACAATCTCCCTGAAGAATCTGAGCGACACAGACTCTCTGATAAAGTGATCGCATGTCGTCGCTTTTCAGGAGTCTGAAGGTCGCCTCACAGGTACGACAGTAAAACCACAGATTAGTGATTTGAACTAAAGTGTTTTTTGTTCCCACAGTCACCTGTGATAGATGTTGTGGTCAATCATCATTGGCATAAATATTTTTCCAGTGGTCGGGGCGTCTGAGTCCTTCATCAATATTTAATTTTGTTGTTCCTCAGGAAAACATAAACATGCTCTGCTCATCCAGAAGAAACCACCAACTGTTGTTGTTGTTTTTATACCGAGGAGATTCTCCAAATGGGAACGTACGTCCTCCTTTACAACATTCACCAGAGCCCTTACTTGAGGTTTTGAGGATTTGATGAGTCCAAAACCGCCGTATGTCAACAAATGCCCCGAAAAAATGCGACGAAATCTTCCTCTCCGGTTGTTTTCTCCACCCCTCCTCCCCCTCACCTTTATCCCTCTTTCCCATGCTCTAAAAAACCCGACTGGATCCCGCGCGGTTCTGAGCCTAAGAATAGGTTGAGGGATGCGGCAGACATGTGACTAAAACACCTGTCTAGACTTCCAAACAAAGCCGTCATGATGGTTACAGACTGTAAAATGAAATAACAGTAAACACAGCGGCGCAGAGTGAAGGCGTTACGTCAACGCGCTGTAATGACACGCCTGGGCTACGACCCGACAAGGTGCAGCGCCGCTGCAGCGATGGAACCCAAAGCCTGTCGCTAAGCCTGGGTGGAGCTTACCTGGAGTAAAATAAATACGGTTCTCATGAGGAGCAAACTATCTGGTATCTGGTACGTCATTGATACCCAGACACCTGTAGTTTGAAGCAATAAAACAAAGTCACAGGTGTGTGTGTGTGTGTGTGTGTGTGGGTGTGTGTGTGTGTGTGTGTGTGTGTGTAGTAATCTGGGCATGGCATCTCTTCAAGTAGATTAACCATAAAGGTTCCCATGGCGATGACTCACCCCAGCGCGGTTGCCCAACAGCCATAATCTGTTGCTTTTATACCATTCAAAGATTTATGACACTGTCACCATATTATCATAGACAGACAATTATTCAGAGACTTTTTCTCTTTCATTATCTGGCATTTATTGAAAAATCTATAAAAGAAAATAGAAATGAGGATGTCCCTCAGAAAGGCCGGGGGGTGTAATGGGATTATCGTAACGTCGGACCTGTTGTCATCGCAATTTCAGAATCAAAGCAGCTTAAAGTTTCATCAGAAGGGCAGAACGGAGATTTTCATGCAATACCCGATCCGCCTCCCCAGCTCCCGCGGTGACGTTACCTGAGCCTGAGGCTGCATGACAGCTCATCCCTTCAACTTCAACCGACAAAAGCTTCAGGCCAGAACCGTGAGCCGCTTCAGTCACTCATACGGGAAAAAAAACGAAAAAAAAAAAACAGCTGCCAATCGCTGCGAATTAAAAGGCACCGCCACTGCGAAAACAACACGTCCCTCGTTCTGCCGCGATAAGAATTTACGACCCTGATATAATTGCGAGATGTGAAATAAGAGGTCGCGAGAGAGACAGGCGTGATGGGTCGCTCATTGAAGAGGCGCCGGAGACGGTGAAAAATGGAACAACAGTGTGACAGAAACCCAGTGTGATTTTAATGGAATATCAGGATCGTTTTCACGGCTGTAAGTTCTCCTGAAGTAAAAGCCATTCGTGTTAATGTCTGACTGTTAGAGAGAAAAAAAACATTCATGAGGCATAATTAAAGTCAGTAAATCAACGATAGGCAAATTCACCTGATCGCGCTCCGGATGTAGAGCTTCGACTGTGTGATAGTTGTAAAGTATATACGGAAAATATACAAGAACGGAAAAAGAATATTGCAAAGTGAAGAGAAATTAAAAATGTATGAGATGCTATGAGAAAATACTACTACTATACAAAATACGTTCACAGCAGGGGGTAGAAATGTACAAGTGGAGTTGAGTTCTCAAATTTACATCTATCACGACTGGGACAACGTTTTCATCCTCTACAATAATAATAATAATAATAATACATTTCATTTATAACGCACTTTACATTTGGATCAAATCTCAAAGTGCTACAAGGTAAAAGCAGATAAAAGCATCAATAAAAAATTTAATAATAACTATATAAAAACCTGACCAAAAAGCAGCAATGTTAATGAAAGTTATAGGTTCTGCTAAAAAGGAAAGTTTTAAGTCCTTTTTTAAATGTGTCAGTCGTCTGTGGAGCCCTCAGATGGTCAGGGAGGGCATTCCACAGACGAGGGGCTGCAGGACCGAAGGCCCGATCAGCCATGGTGCTGAGCTTAGTCTGGGGAAACAGAGGGTTAGGGTTAGGGTACAGAGTATATCCGTGACACGACGTAGCAACACAATTACGTACTTGCTACGTCGTGTCACGTCAAGTTTCATGGCATCAGTCAGTGGTCGGGCTGAACAGCGCCACGGACTGCGTAAAGGAAGGCAGAGTCTTGATCGGTCCAAACCAAAAGTTTCCCACCACCAAGGGAAGAGAAAACCCACCAGCACTGTTCTGCATGATGGACCGCCAGAAAAAACAAAAGTGTTATCGGTTCATTAGCAGGGAGGGATCTTATATCTTTTCTTATAGCTCTTTAATTTTACGTGCTCTGAAATTTGCCGGTACCCTTAGAAATTCAACTTAATGATGTCCTATGCTCATGGTAATAACTATGTAATAACTATGTAATAACTATGTAATAACTATCTAATAACTATGTAATAACTGGGTAATAATTTGCATTTTTTACTTTGTAAAGTAAAAAATTCCACCTCAAATTAAAAACCATATTTCGCTGAACACAGATATCAGGTGTTTATTATAGTACCGGTGCGAATCGGCACCTCAGTGATTTGGGGGCGGAACTCATATTTATTGTTTACTCTGCTGCTTCTTCCGCCTCGATCCCGATTGAATTACGGCATCTGCGTCGGATATGATGCAATACGTGTTTGAACGGTGTGTCTGGAACCGTGATTGGACGAATGTGGCTTTTTGAATGAGCATCAAATCCCTTTTGCAGGTTTTGAAATGTGCATTTTGTCTTTTCCTAGTTTTTCTATTAATGTGCAAAATTTGACCCTGTCTGCAAAGTTCTTTTTTTTTTTTTTTACCTGTTTGCACCCGTTGGGTGCAAGAGTGTCAATAAATCAAAGTTTTGCTGCAACACCTTCTTCAAACAGTGCAAATAAATGCAATTGCGCAATCTAGTGTGTGTTTGTGTATTTGTGTGTGTGTGTGTGTATGTGTGTGTGTGTGGGTGTGTGTGTGTGTGTGTGTGGGTGTGTGTGTGTGTGTGTGTGTTTGTGTACGTGTATTTATGTGTGTATTTATGTGTGTACGTGTATTTTTATGTGTGTGTGTGTGTGTGTGTGTGTGGGTGGGTGTGTGTGGGTGGGTGTGTGTGTGTGTTTGTGTATGTGTATTTATGTGTGTGTATTTATGTGTGTACGTGTATTTTTATGTGTGTGTGTGTGTGTGGGTGCGTGTGTGTTTGTGTACGTGTATTTATGTGTGTACGTGTATTTTTATGTGTGTGGGTGTGTGTGTGTGTGTGTTTGTGTACGTGTATTTATGTGTGTGTATTTATGTGTGTACGTCTATTTTTATGTGTTTGTGTGTGTGTGTGTGTGTGTGTGTTTGCATGGTAATGCTTTCTGCAGGTTTCAGACTGTGCATTTTATAAAAAGTTTAATCTGGAATGTTATAAACTCTTCTCCGTTCTTTCTTAAAATAAGCGAAACCTTATCCTTTATGCAAAAGTGCAGCAAAAAAAAAAAAAAAGTAATCTTTTTTTTTTTTCTCGATTATGAATAAAGTGTCTGATTGCAATCCTGCGGTATTACACTGTGGCGTGAATCCCTTATTGTGTTACAGGACATGATATCCTACAAGACCCGATCGGCTCTTTGGACTGAAACGCTCATACTCATGCTGGCTGGCAGGAGTGCAAGCACAATAAAGTGTTTCAGATTTATTTTTCCCATGGCTCGATTCCAGCTTCTGCTCTTATTAGCGATGTTGTAATGCGGGGCTTGTCTGCCTGTGCCGGCACGTCCCTGAGAAACACTAGACGAGGTGTTGCTCTGAGAGAAGAGAGAGAGAGAAGAAAAAAAAGAAAAAAGAAAAGCCGGTGCAGGAGCCGACATGTCACTGCTCCTCCGACGTGCATCAGAGTCTTCTCAGCTCTTCTGCAATTGCCCTTTTTATTGATTGCATCGGCGGGGGCTGGTGAAATATCAAATCTGGCACTCACTTATTTGCAGGCCCTGCAGTCTGAACGGTGCAGTCCCAATTAGATTGAGTACTTTGAGTGAGTTGGCGGCGCTGCACCGACACGCCGTCGACGCTCCTGACGAGGACGACTTTGAAAAGTAGATTAAAACCGCCTGCATGCCTCGCATATTCATGCACGCACATACTGAAACGTCAGTGCGGTTTTGAATAAGCGGTGGGGGCGGCGGGGGCTCCTGCATGAGAGACCAGCCACTTGTGAAACCGACAACGTCTAAATCATCTTCAGATGATGCTTGAAGACTTAATGGTGGGGCTGGGTGAGATTAAGAAAAAACAAAACAAAAAAACAAACAAACAGGTAATTTGGTTGGCGTGAAACAAATCATGCTGAAACCCCCGGGAGAGAGAGATAGGGGGGGGGGGGGGGGGGGGGGGGGGGGGGTTGACCTGACTCTGATAGTGCAAACCGGTTCTCCTGTGCAGACTTGTGAGGCGAGCTAATTCATCTACAGAACGCTGCAGGCTGTTCTGCTGGTGCTGTCAGTCCCTCTCACCATCCTGCAGCCCACCGCTCCCCCCCTCACCCCCTCCCCCTCACATGGATGCACGTACTCATGCTTGCAGGGGAGATGATTTTGCGACCACGCATCCATGCTCCATTGATTTGGCTCCATTCTGCTTTATTCCACCTCCTGCTGGAAACCGGTGTTTCTTTTTTCTTTCCTTTTTTAAAAAAATATTTTTTTTTTGACTCGGTTCTGCCATGGAGCTCAGGAATGATGATGCTACCTCTTGGACCGCCGCAACGGCCAGCCCTCTTGGACTTGAAGTAACCTCTTCATATATTACCAGTGTATGAATAACTGCGACAACAATGCCAGTAAGTCCAGAATCCTTGCTGTAAACGATGCCTCCTTTATGTCCCGCCTCTACACGTGAGTCATCGTCCAAAACCGGTTCTGATCCGCTGTCTCATGCTTGTTATCAATTATTTCTTTGCGAGGGAAAAGCGTGTGTCAAGATCATTAAAATGCAGCATTAAGCTGTCAATAAGAATTATTCTATTTACCCACGTGGAACGTAATGGTACCACATGGAAATGGTCCAAATGGTCCAATCACCGCCGGACGTCTCAGTTCTTTAAAGAAATATAAAACAGTGGATTAACTACACGGTAGAATCAAACAGTAAATCCTTGATAATAAATAAGCCTACGCTGTCGTCCCAGAACGCAAGGGCATATCCCAACCAAAAGCCCACAGATCCCCTGTGTTGTACACACAACTCACCTGATAGAACTCTTGCAATTAAATGTCAATCAAAAAGGCTTCTTGGTTCCACCCAGCGCGTAAAATAAGAACTATTCTGTTTAAAATAGCTTATAAACAACATAGATCTCCTTGAAGGCTCCACATTTGGATTTAATTCAGACCAAGTCTGAGGAAGTTACGTCCATCAAACAGGGTTTTTTGTAAATGAGCTCCCCCTAGAGTGTAAAAGATGAACTACTAGAGTAAAATGCGATATTTACAATATAGATCTTCCTGA
The DNA here is from genome assembly GCA_009660295.1 of Lophius piscatorius. Taxonomy (NCBI): domain Eukaryota; kingdom Metazoa; phylum Chordata; class Actinopteri; order Lophiiformes; family Lophiidae; genus Lophius; species Lophius piscatorius. The sequence goes on along the minus strand of VRLP01003834.1, from coordinate 23,729 downwards.
GTCGATTCATACGGATCAAACTTGAACCCAATAGAACCAACAGTCAGGAAGTTATGTCTGAAGAACTGTGTTTCTCATAAAGAGCTCCCCCTAGTGAGTCAAATATGAACTATTAAAGTAAAACACCATGTAATAAAAGATAGATCTCCTTAAATATAGCAATTTGCACCAAATCTGGACTAAATCGGACCAACGGTTGAAAAATTCTGGCCTGACAAATTTAGGACTAAAGCTTCCGCGTCGTAGCATCAGAAATATTCAACCAAACTTTCCCCAAAACCCTCCAGTTCTTCCTCGCACTAAGGTCTATGTGGTTCTAAAATGGTTCTGAAAATCATCCATGATACCGTTTCAGCATTCTGCTGAAAGACTGAGCTCCTGCGTTAGAACCTTGTTCTGTTGAAAACTCGCTCACGCATGAGAAATATCCTTCACTGTTTGTCAGAACCGCGGGGGCTTTTCAGTCCGGACCTCCGAAACATTCACAGATGTGCTTTCGCACGGTAAGCGAACCGAACCCAGGTTCAGTTTGATCCCGAGTGAGACCAACGCCTTTCGTCCGGTGATCTTGGGCGGTGGGTTTTTTCAAACTTTTGATTCGGGTCTGGATCCAACATGCAGCACCGCCTGTCGTTAGAAAAAAAGGATGGGTGCACTGAGGCTTAAATACGGACAGAACTTGATGAAGACTGTATTAGGTGGAGGTTAGAAGTGGGCGGAGTCACACTAGAACGAAAACTGACCCATCGGTGCAAAGTTCTGCTCGGATTGAACCTCATATTAACTTGCCGTGGCGCTGATAGTACGGACCGGTGCCTGTAAATGTGGTGGGAAGGGTTCACAAACTGGGTCAGAACAACTGTTATCACTGGGATCCCAGGCGGACCAGAGACTGAAGACAGAGAAAGGTTCTGTCTGGTCTTCTCACACTGAGGAGATGACTAAAATGTGACATGGCCCAAAGGCTTGTCTTCACCATGCTAAGCTATTTGGAGCACAATATGTGATATCAGGCGTTTATAAATAGACGACACCAACTCTGGCTGAACGATGTACCGAAAAAAAAGGAGCTTTTGAAAGAGATGCTTGTGCTGCTCCTTCAGAACCAAAGGAACCAGTTGAGGTGGTCCAGGCACCTGATCAGGACCCTCGCTCACTTGGGGGGGTATATATGTGTCATCTGGTCTTGGAACGCCTCGACACCCCCTCAGGATGGGCTGGAGAGTGTTGCTGGGGGAGAGGGACATTTAAAAAGATCACATGGAAAAGTCCCAAATGTGGAATTTTATGCATTTTATGTCTTCCTGCGGTAAATGTAATAGATTACTAGTGGCAAAAAATAAAGAGGTTGGCTTCATTTTTAATGAAGGGCAAAAAGTTATTGGTTATAATTTTTATACCACTCGCATTATAAAGGGTTCATAGATTGTTTATAACTAGAACACTTAATAAATATGAATAATAATAATAATATTATTTATCACACGCTACACAGTACGTCGTAATAAATGAATCATGACACATGTAATTAAAGATCATTAATACACTTCTATAACTCATTGGATAATAAAAAAGGTGACAAGTGTCAAATACTTGACCTGCTGTTGTTTATTGTTGTTTACTAATGATGTATACATCCTAATTAAATCCTTTAGTCATTTTGTGAAATGGTACAGATTATTTCCTAGCACTAATTGCATTGTAGGAAATCGGCTAGCCGTTTCAGAGTTTGACTTAAATCGCAGTGGTCCGAGTTTGTGACCCAGGGGTGTGCCCTTTTTTTTTTTTTTTTTTTTTTTTTTTTTACATATTGAATGAACTTTTGCTACTTTAAGGTCTTCATTCAAACTATTTCTGCACGTTCGGGCTTTTTTGTCTTGTGGATTTTGGAAAGTTTGAAGGAACTCTGGGAGATGAAGTTTGCTCTATTGTGGGAAATTTTCAGCTGACCTCTTCAAAAATCCTTACAGTTCTTCCAGGATTGATTTTTCTTACAGGTGAGCAACTGATGAAGTCGACATGCATGTAAATGTGAAAAAAGGTTAAAAAAAGAGGTAAAAAAACAAACAAAAAACGGCATCCAGATGCCAACAAAATTTTCAAAAATTGATGTTGAGAAATAGAGAAAAACATATTTTGCATCAAAATATTCTCAGAAAATTGATTCAAGGGTTCATCGATTTCAAACGTCTCTCTGCTAACCCATAAACGCGGTTACACAACATAGAAGAAGCATAACTCATGTTTCATTCTCACATACTCCTCAGGAAAATACCTGCCGTTGCTGAAGCCTGTAAAAATACTGGGCTTGCTTTGTGCGGCGTTCTCTGCCATCGGGCGTTTTAACAGGTCACTAATTCTTGTCTCAGCTTGTTTCCTGCTGGGAGTGACTTCTCCACAACATGCAAATCCACACGACGACGACGAAGATGACGTAAATGTGAAGAAAATGTAAGGGTTATGCCGACAACCCCCCCCCCGAGGCAGTTTTATGAAAAGTATTCTCAGTTAAACGCATAGAACAGCAGCAAATAGTGCAGAAAGCGAAAAAATCATCCGTAGCCATTGAAGAATTTGCACATGATCGAGGATGAAGGTTCTGATTTAGCACGGACATTAAAGTCCAGACACGGTTTCAGATGCAGCACAGAGGACACAGATGAAGTCACTGGTAAACAAAGTCTGCAGTCATCGTCTTGTTTGTGATACTATATATATATATATATATATACATTTTCCATTTTTATTTTATTTATTAATTTATTAATTGAATTTTTCCATTTTTTTTTAATTTTCCATTTTTATTTTATTTTTTTAATTTATTAATTCAATTTTTCAAATTTTTATTTTATTTTTTATTTTTTTCAAAACTTTTTTTTTTTTCCATTTTCTTAAAAAAATTTGTATTTACATTTTCTTTTATTCGTTATTTATTTTAAATTTATTTAAAAAATGTTTTCACTCTGCTTGGCTTTTTGTGTCTGTATGCTATTCACCACGATAAAATACCAAATTCCTTGTGATTGTTACTTACTTGGCATTAAACAAAATTTTGATTCTCATGATTGTTAGCTAGCCCATGCTAGCTAGCTTAACAAATCTGGCGCTTGACTGACGTGATAAAGGACGCGTGACGTCCTTTGAAGTTGGCAACTTTTGGAAAAACGCATTTTAAAACCCGATCCAAACGGGGTCCATGTTTCGTAGTCGGGGCTTTAAATACTTTAAATGTTTTTCATTCATTGTGAGAATTCACAATGAATGAAAAACTGTTTCGGCAGTTTCCGAACCCTTAGTTTCTCATAAACCCTCAGAGCTAAAGAGGCAGAGAGGTGCTAGCATGTTGTCGTAAACATGTTTTTTGTAAAACAGAAACATAATGTGCGTTCACTGTTTCGTGGTGGTTGATCTCATCCTCTGCTCGTATCGTTGCGCTATTTGCTCGACGTGAAGACGTTTTTGGTTGATTTCCTTTAACTCCCGAGTTAGCCGCTAATCGCTACTAGCTAGTTTTGAGACTTCCGGTTGTGAGCTGCTTTTCTAATCCTAGCTTTCTGCCTCTGGTTTGTTCACAGGTCCGTTCCGTCTCTGTTACTACCTCCGGTCAAAGTCTGAGAAAGCCCCCTCCCCCTCCCTAATGGAATCTACTGGAACACCAAACAATAACTTAGCTGGAGCATTAAGAGCATCTTTAGCACCGGGACCCGACTTTAAGGTTATTTCTTCTGGCGTGGAACAGCCCCTGAACCTGTCCTCACATTAACCTTCTGTACACACCGTGACGAGAACACGGAGTCCGCAAACAGAACATGAGCCCCGCAGCTGGCAGAACCCGTGATTCTGTCATGAAATCAAACGTTTCAGTTGATAGCGATGTTTGGTTTGTGGCTAGCAGTGAATACACAGGACGGGAATACTGAGTCCATACGGGCCTGAAGACTTCTACATCTGACCCATGAATATAGAACACTGTAAAATATCAGTCGGAGGATAGTTAGCTTCTATCTCTGCCAGGAGAATACCTAAAATCTACTCCGTAAGACGACCTAACACACAGAAACAACAAAGTTTCCTGTAAGCAGACGCACGATTTTTCAGCTAGCTCACGTTTGAGTTAACCCAGCTGGTACGGGACGCCAAAACAAAGTCGGAAAGACCAATTCTGAATTTGACAACAACATTGAACGTACCATGAACTTGGGTTGGACGGAATCTGTTAGTCCTCAAAAAACTAACAGCTATCATTTTTCCTGGTCCTAATTAAGTTTTCTGATGTTGCCAGGTTTTGTGAAACTGGAGAAGTTCTGCGTCTCCTGATGGATACTGGACCAGGATTTGGAGTCAGTTTATGTTATACCCCATATGTTTAGTTGAGGGGTTGCTGGGGGAACCATATATTTATTTTACTGGAGTAAAAAAACCCAAAAGGGTCAGATTGTTAGTATATTAAAGGTACAGTTCGCAAACTTTTGTGACATTTAGTGGTGAAGTTCCAGATTGGACTTTGTCTTAAACTTCAGCTCATCCGTCAAACAAAAAGCTACGGTGACCCTCATTATTTAGCGTAGCATGTGAAACATCACAGTCCAAGAAGGAAAGCATTGAAACCTGACTCGTGAAACCATTTAGAGGTGAACCGGTGAAGTTTGTTGCGTCCCTACAGAGAATTCAAGGGTCACTGAGACGGAACACTGCAACCACCTCTGGGTTCGTGGCGAAGGTGGTTCTTGGTTCTGGTCATTTCACCTGCGGAGTTGAATCGACCTGTCAGTGGTTTCATGAGTCGGGTCTTCGTGTTTCCTTTGCTTCCACTTGTGTTCAATAGGATATGAAATATTCCATTCATCAAAACTGTTACCCAGCAACAACGTCTTCATCATCGTCTTCCTCGTGGGTTTTGGAGGCAGAATGGTCGGCGTGTCCGTTTACTGCGCAAACAGGGCGGGGTCTGTGGAAGAGGACACGCCCACTCTGGAGATAAGAAGAGCTTTATTTTCAAACTAGTTCAGTTACTTTTACTCTATTAAAACATGTTTACGAATACTAGAGTTCACACGCCGCACCTTTAAGAGGGTTCTGATGCCTCTGAAGCCTCCGTTTGTTCGATCCGTCTTGACGAGCCAATACATTAAGACCACACTGACCTTTCGGCCTTCATGACCGGTTATTTTATTTTATTTGTGAGTAAAGTCCATATTTTCACTCCCCGGCGTCACGCTGTGTGCCTCAGCGACGGAACACCCTGTTATGGGTCACAGAACAGCAGAACTGTTTTCAATTGATTTCTGGCTCCGTATTGAACAATGTACAAGCAGCGCCTCGGGAGCATCACTCCTCCTTTGTCACATCCAATATCTGCAATTACTTAGACTGACTTTAATGGCTCCGTGCGAGCGTCCAAAGTATAAACACAAACGATCGTTTATGCCGCTGCTGCGTCTGAAGTCTCCGCTACGGCATAACTCCCGGCCAAACCGGCTCCGTAAGCCAATCTTTAAGAGCGGTATTAAAACGAATCTGACCTTTAGGTAAACAACATCGTTCTCCAGCAATCATCGGCGGTTCGTCCTGCAAGATCCGAGTCAGAAATTATCACCCCCTTCTTCCCCGCGGGCGCCAAAAAAGCAAGTTCAAACACATCTTAACTGCAGCTGTAATGAGATGCAATCATCCCGTATGTTGTTTTTTCCCATGATGCCGCCCGAACAAACTGTAATTAAGTTCGGTGAGAGCGCCATCGCGTTGGATCATTTCCTGGCTCTCTCCAGAAGGGCAAACGCAACCGTGCGGTTTTTAATTGCCGCAACGCAGGAGTTTCCACCAGGCGTGGGCCGGGATGATTCGGCACGCTCTTACGTATCGCTTCAAATTGCACAGGTGGATTTACTGGATCGGAAGCCGGTACCGAAATTGACATTCAGGAGTTTACAGTAAATGAAATGTTTTGGATTTAACAACGTAAAAGGCTAATAGCAGGCTTCAAACAGAGGATTTGGCGTTTCTCCCATCATGCCTCATGGTTCCGTCTGTCAATCCGTGTCACCAACACGTTATCTTAGACGCGGTATCGCTGTCATTTCATCCCCAGGGCATTCGGGCTTCTTCCACCGGTGCTGGGAACTCCACTGGCTCCGCCCCCGAGCTCATTAGCGAATCATCTGTCACGCCGCTTCATCTCGGAATTTGTTCTCCCCGGAGAAGACACATTCAGGAACGAACGCGAGAGTGATGTTAGACGGCCGACCTCAGTCACATTTGTGTAAAAACAGGCCTCGTGTCGTTTGACACGATTCACTGAGTGAGATATGAAGGAAGGAGCTTTTGATTTACTCAAACGTTTGGAATGTGGAATCAAATTTAGATGGTAATAAATCTGTTTTATGGACTCGCTCCGATGATAGTAATTCACTTGGCGTTCCAAAAACTACAACAAAAACAAAATGTTTTGCACTCTTGGGTAATAAAAATGTGTGATGTTTAGATGGGGATGAGTGATGGAGATGTTTTGATTTTGAAGGTTCTCTCGCACTAAAAACTTCAAATTAATGGAAACACAGGAACCAATTCATGATTCATTGGCTGTCAATCACTCCGGCCAATTTAGATGTTTGGATATTTATGTATATTTGATAAAAATGACAATAAATTGACAAAATTAACATTTTTTTTGGGTACTTTTTTGATCAATAAAGGCGATTTCAGGAGTCACAGACTCAGGAGGTAGATTCCAGCGTTTGGCCACACCTGTCCGAACCTCAGTTTGATCCCAATAGTTGTTCCGCTTAAGAGGGATTGTGTGAAAAATGATCAGTCCAGATTCAGATGCAGGTTGTTTGCGATTTTTACATTTCATTTCATTTCAGTTAGATGTTTTTAATTAGAATAAAAACAAAAACTGCTTTGTATGTCACCCTGAATATGGAGAATAAAATCCCCCCTGAGTCATAATATGAATGTCCCTGGCGTCCCCCAGACTCCCTCGACAGCCATTTTTGACAAGCGTGTCCTCCGCAAGGTGAGGTCACTATTGGACTGAACAGAACATCAGCTGAATTCTGAGTTCTCTTCCCTCAGGCTGGAGATTCAGAGTTCTTTAGAATAAGAGAAAAAGCTCTTTGGGTTCTTGTGGAAAGATTTCACCATGTTTATAGACTTTATAAGTGAGACTCTTATTTTGAAAATCCTGTTTTAAAATCCTAACACTAACTGGTTAATTGTCACACAAAATGATCAGGTTCAATATTTAAGACATTAATGCATGAGAATGAAACGGTATCGTCGTCGCAAAATCCGTTTCGGGTTTTACTTTCACGAGAGAAGCCAAACCCCGAAATGGATTTTTTCTATCATTCAATTTTCGAACATCCTGTTATCGTTCAATGTGATCTGTTTTTTTGTCGACACCTACCAGCTACACTTCGAATAGTAACTCTGAACATAGCATTTTGATTATTGGACTCATATTTTCATTAACATACGACAATAAAATTATGCTAATTATCGTACATCACTGATATGCGACATCCTACTAAAAAAAAAGATATGAGAAAGAATGAAGAGAAAGAAACTTTGTTCCCGATAACTGCAACGCATTACAGTTTTTTATCACAGCGCCACCTTAAGGTCAATGTGTCTATAACGGATGTAATTTGAAAATCCGTTTCTTGATTTCGACGAGATCTGGCAGAAGAAAGAAAGAAAGAGAGAGAGAGAGAGAGAGACAACACAAAAGACACCGCGATAGAATTTATCATGAGAACCGCAGGAAAATGATTACACACTTTGAAGGATTAGGATTCAGGGACAGAAATGGAATGCACATAAATATGATTGTAGACTCCTTGTCCCCTTGAGTCCTTTCTCCCTTACCTTAGGCAGAACCCTCCGAGGGTTTTCCTCCGTCGTGTCGCACCACCATGTTTGTACTGTAGCTCAAAAACAGAATAACCAAAGACTGGCTCCGGAGAGAATCCTTCCATATCTGTGAGACGAGATGATTTCAATCTGCAGTAGCACCTCCGGATGACGATAAACCAACCCGGACCAATAAGACGCTGATTGCATATCGGTCTCACATCAGTCCCTGTCTTTATTTGTTCTTCTGTAAATGATTTAGACCAAGAAGAGCCAGCAGCCCAATCCAGGCTCGTGGAACAACGCCTCCTTTCTCCAGCAGGAGGGTGCGACACCCTAACAGAGCCTTGTGGAACCCCATTTTTTCTCAAGCTGATTTTATAGCATGAGTTGCCCAACTTTGCCTCATTTGACCCTTTTCATTTTTTCAACCAATGACTCAGTGTGTGACGGGTCATGCGTCTGACTACACACTACTTCCTTGTACGACTTTAATTTAGGCACCAGCCATGCATTATGGGATTGTTGCAAGAGGAACACAGCCCGAACCTGCAACGATCTTCGAGAGGGAAAGCTGCTCTTCAAATTTGTCATCTGGTGTTAGCTTAGCCTCGACGGTGTTGGTAAGTATGTCCAAGGGTTCTGAGCAATCGTTAACGACACCTGACAATCAATCATCGGTCTTTAAGTAAACAAGAAGGAGTGCAGCTTATTTTATTCACTGGAAAAGTCCACAGAACCAACAAGAGCAGCTGATGAAGTGTGTAAAAGTTACAAAAGTCAACATTAATCTATTAATTAAACATTTTTGTACAAGGAAGCATTGGTTCGTCTGAGTAACTGAAGGTATTCCTACCAGACAGGAAAGAATTTACGACTTTATTCCTTCTACTAATAAGCTGATGGTGGTCTTAACAGAATGTTGAGGGGTTTTTTTGTTTTTACTAAACACTAGAATTCCTTTGCTCCTGAACACATCACTAATTTTCCGCCGCACTTTTCTTCTGGTTTCTTCTCTCCGGACCTCAGATCCACCTTTTCCCCCACCTCCATCGTCCAGATTTACTCCATGCTCGTCGTCATGGATATTTCTGAAGGACTCTTTCTTCCCCGCGGCGTTTGTGGTTCGATTGACACACAAATCCTCCCGTTGCTCCTGACGCCAACCTAAACGTGACGAAGGTTACAGAAAGTCAGAACTTTCAGGTGCTTTTGAGACGAAGGGGACGGAGATCTGCTCAAATGTTTTTCGGCCCCGTAAATCTTCTTCATTGCTCTCTAATGTCCTCATTCTGGGCGTCTCCCTTCATATGTTAAACCCCGCCCACCAACACACAGCTGCAGGCCCTTCATCATCGGAAGATCTAAATCATCTGGTTTCGTGAGTGACCACTTAACACTAAAGTGATGCCATTGTGCCAGAAGACGTTATTTAAGACACAACTTCAGAACTCTAGCTGAAGCCCAACGTTAAAAGAAAGTATCCAAAGAGTGAGAGTGCCCCCCCCCCTATTCAGACAGGAAGGGGTCTGAGTCATGCGAGGAAGGGGGCTAAGATGATGTCATCCTCCAGCCAACTGCACCCCAGATTCCATTTTAATGAAATGAGCATTTCATTGAAAAGTCTTTAAACGGTATTTTTTTACACACACACACACACACACACACACACACACACACACACACACACTCACACACCCTCAACATCATGCGGGTCAGGTGTTTCCAATTTTAGGCAGTCGGTGGATTTGGACACACGGCCTCGCTGCAAAATAACATCTTCAACATTTGGAAATGTCAGAAAAAGAATTTGCATCAGTTTATTTTTCTTATCGCTCTGCTTTCCTTCTTCTTCCTGGAACCGTTCCATATCTCCAGTTCCATCGGGAGAGTCTTCCTCAGAGAGAGCAGACACAGACTTTTTTATTGCCGTGTACAATAAAAAGGTTCTGGTTCTGGTCGCACATAGTTTTCGGTCACGTCAGTCAAGTGCCAGATTTGTTTAGCGAGCTAGCTAAGGCTACCGAGCAACATGTTTATTTATTCTGATCCGCGTTAGCAGCTACTCTTCCTCGGGTCGACACGCAAAACATACAAAACAAGGAATAACAAATACAGTAAGTCTCGACATAAGCGTCTTCATTCTAGCTAGCGAGCGCTAACTAGCAAGCGTGACAATATCTCCAGAGCTAATACACTTAAACGGACTATTCCAACTGTTGGCGTTCCCGGGGCAGATGGGAAATACCATTTTTCAACAAACGGTGCAACAAAGAACCGATGGTCTCGGCCCGGATGGAAAATTGAGACGTCTTTTGGACCAATTACAGGAAGTTTCAGTTTACCGCCGCCAATACACCGAGGAGGAAGGAAGAAGCTAAAAATGAACAAGTGGACCGAGATAGAGAGTGAGGTATTTAAAAAGTGATACGGCCCATAGAGGGACACGAGGAAGGGAAACTTTCGATTTATTTTCTGACAGGATGACTAAAGGGACCAATCAGTCATCAAGTATACGGAAACGTCGCCCACGTCGTTGATGACGACAGAGCGACGGTCTGTAATGGAAAGGTTGTTTTTTTTACTGCTCTTCCCAAATGTACAACGTGAATCTTAAACTAACCAGAACAAAACTCAAACCTCGGTCCGGACTCTGGGTTTGATCTGGATCAAACAGCCAGACTTTGATCCGCCTGGTTCAGCATGAAACCACTTTTTTTTTTGGATGGTTTGGACTTTTGGACACAGTACAGGAAATGACCAAAAAAATGCTGCTCAAGTTCAAACCGAAGAAGGAAGAAGAAGGAAGTTCAAAATGAGACGACGGGGAGAGAAATAGACGGGTGTTAACAGGAATACGGCCCGACGCAGAAATCAAAAGTCAATTGGAAAAAATGTTGAAATGTTCTATTTATTATCTGCGAGGAAGTGTTTATAGAAATACGGCACGACGAAGAACCAAAACCCCGGTCTCCTGGTTACAAGGTCCTTTTTTCGGCGGATCCAACTACCTCCTGACTTTTCTCTTGCGTTATACTCCTACACTGGAGTTGCTTAATAGTAGCACTTGACTAGACTGCTAGACGTGAAGTGTTAAGCAAGGTCCGTAACGCTAACAGCTAACCCTGGCCACATCTGGAACCGGGCCCAATACGGAAGGAGGCGATCCACTGTGGCGAATAAGAGAACGGAAATAGTCCAAAAAAAGTTGTTTTCTTAAATGTGGGCTAGTGATGTTTATTGACTCGTAGGTTTGATCATTTTATCCCAGAAAAGTTTATCTGGGATAAATGTAAATATTAAAAAATTATATATATTTTTTTTTGTTTTTCAATTTTTTTTTTTGTTTTTCAATTATTTTATTTTTTTTATAATGTTTTTTTACTGGGCCATAATTTCTCAAACTGATTTAGTCCAAATTAGGTTCATTTGAATCGACTCAAGGAGATCTGTCTAGTCAATCGCATCATATTCTTACTCAACAGGGGGAGCTCAAAAGAACTCTGAGGAAGAACTGGATTGATTTTGGGAAAGGTGGGTTGTATATTTTGGACACCAGGGCGAGCTTTATATCCACAATTAGCGAGTCATAATTTCTCATTTGACCCGATTTAGTCCGTTGTTGTGCGTGTGAATCGACTCGAGGTGATTTATCGAGAAAACATCGGGTTTTATTTTAATAGTTTGTATTTTACTCACTAGGGGGATTTTTTTCTTCCTTTTTTTTCTTACAAAAAATTGATGAATTCAATCAGGGGGATATCTCGCATAATTCAGGGGATTGGGGACTTTTCGGGGGAAACCCCCTTCCTGTCGTCCAATTAGATTTTCTAATTTCATTTTAGGTTAGTTATAATCTAGTTGAACCTTTAACGAGGAAGGAAGTCCGATCAGATTAGAAACGTCTTTTCTGAAGGTGATTCTGACATAGAGACAAATAACAGTTTCAACTGAGGATCAAATAAAAAAAAATCTAACATTTCAAAAGCCCTCAGTGAAGAAGTTTATCTTCATCCATGGAAACATCTAGAACCACACGTGTTTGCATCCGAGTCATTTGAGACTGGAGGCCTCTGCCAAGGCGGTTCTGTTTGCACCAGCCCCAGTTGTTTGGGTCTGTTTATGTGCTTGTTTGTCCTCTGGCAGAAACTACTGGATTCATTTCCGTGAAACCTCGGGCCAGAACAATCTCACAGTAAAGTGCGGCAGCAGTTTTTGGACGAGGATGTCGATTCAGGATATTTCATTCCTTTTTCTTTCAAAATGTTTGAAGGTCGCTGGGATGAAGCGCCGCCGTCTGATCCGGGGCGGACCCAACCTCTCGCCACCTACAGGCCTGAACGGGATAAGTCCGAGAGCGAACAATTGTTTCTGATACAGAACTGATTTTTACAAAAAAAGAAGAATTATGACTATCGCTGTGCATTCTGGGATTTGTAGTATAAGTGCTGTTTTTGCTGTATACCCGCGTACCAGTTATTCAGGCCGGGTTTGTGGCCCGCGGGCTTTGGTGCCCTAAACTGAAAAGACTGCAAGATGAAAAAGAGGAAAGTGGTTTAACTTCCTCTGGTCACAAGATTGCTGGTTCCTGGAATTCTGGATCACATGTTTGTCCGTCTGCAGCCTCCTCCTGTAGGTGATGGCGAGTTTTTTCACTCTCTCACCTCCAGCCGGTTGGTTTTGACTTTGTCCTTGGGTTTTAAACTCCATCCTGTTTCAGGGAAATAGTCGTGACTGGCTTTTTTATTTAAAAGCTGAAAGACGTTGGGAAATCGCTTCCTGCCTTCCTCCCAGTTTGCCGACGTTTTTCTTCTTGAATGCGGCGCAAAACAAATAAAAGAGGGCCTCAAATCTGCGGCGAGGCGCCCATTCAACTAAAGAAAGTGAGACGTTGTTGAGATTCTCTTTGGTGTTAATCACTTTTCGTCTCTTTGATGTTTGTTTGATGGTTGGCGCCTTCGTCTCAAACGCCTCCAACATCATTGAGACGAATGTTCCCCCTTCAGTCGAAGAATTCAGAACCTTTTTCCTTTTTTTTGCATATGAAGACTGAAATAAATTTTCTGTTTTTTGGGGTTTTTTTGTGCAAACTGGACCTTGGACTCCCTCACTCTTAGAATTCTGCATCTCATCGTCTAATTGCCTTTCGTCGCCGTCTCTAGCAGCCGTCCGTTGTTGTTTCTGTCTACACCATTTCCTCTCTCTGCCCAAACACCCCCCGCCCCCCCCTCAGCCGTCTGTCTCTTTTGAAGATCTATTCCCGCGCTTGATTTACTGACGTTCACTAAGTGCGCACAAAGCCCGGCGAGATTAGAAGTGCTATCACATTCTCCTGCGTCGCTACAAGGGAGAAATCCCTCCTCAGACCCGCTGGAGGATGGATTATGGAGAAAAAAAAGAAAAGGAAAGAAAATCCTCTTCAGTTTACGGCGCGGCCATTTTTTTTTTTTATAGAAATAATTTAAACACGGGAGAAAAGTCAGGTGATGAACGGCGACGGCAAAATTAACTCGCTATAAAGTAAACGAATTAACAAGTTTTAACGCCCTCATGAAGGAAATTCAAGTATGGAAAAATGATTTAGTTGTATATTTTAATTTATTTGGGATATACACTAAATTTGCCATAAAATGACAATTTGGTCAAACAATGTTTTAAAACAGTAAATAAATAAAAACAAACAAACAAGTCAGTCTTAAGTCCATTTTAGAAAATGAAAGAACATTATGCCTCCTCCTCAGTTTTTGACCTGTGGTGTTCCTCAGGGCCCCGTCCCCGGCCCCTTACTCTTCAAGCATTTACTTGCTTCTACTGGGACGGATTTTCGGATTTTTGGATTTCTTTACCGTGGAACCTTCCTGGGGGTCGTATCAGGATGGAAGGGGAGGAGTTAAACCCCGAAGTGATGAGTTGGAAGTAGGCGAAAAGGAAATGTAAGCAGCTAAGTGAATTCAACAGTCATGATGTGGTGACGGGACGTTCCTCCAGTAGTTCATATTTTACTCACTAGGGGGAGCAGTTTAAAAAAAAAACTATTACACTGTATACATAACTTATATATGTATATTTATACATATATATTAATATATAAATAGTCCGTAGTCTCAAGTTGGGTGAAAAGTTTTGTTTTGAAGCAGGAATAAATTGTATAATATGTGAGTTTTAATAAAAGTCAAGGACAAAGTTGTTGGTTTTTTTTGACTGAAGGATCTTTAGTGGGTGAAATCCTGTGAAAAAAGTCTCGTCACCCCATTTTCAACCCCAACAGAGCGGTCCACGCACGCCATCTTGCCTCCAACAGCACCGCCCTGGCGAACGAACTCAATATTTTTGATCCGTGTTCACGCCATCAATCGTCGGCGTCCGCAGGACGACCACCGCTGACATATTAAAGGGGGTGTCCGTATACTCGCGTTGCCACGGGGCCTCCTGATATGTTTATTGAATTATATCTTTTCTGGGTCCCGGTTAGAGTTGCCTTTGTCACCGCCAGCGATCGATACGCTGGCGCTGCCGCGGCTAACAAGGGGCTTCGTTTGCTGTGGCCAGCACTCCCGCCTGTCACCAGATGGTATTTATTACGTGCTTTGTTTTAACATCCATTCGGTATGAGTGGAAATCAATTTTTCATTTGGACCTAATTGTCTCTGTGCTCTGGCAGCTCAAGGCTCCGCGGGCCCAGAGCCCCGGCGCCCCCCCCCCCCCCCCCCCCCCCCCCCCCCCCCCCCCCCCCCCCCCCCCCCCCCCCCCCCCCCCCCCCCCCCCCCCCCCGCCCCCCTCCGGTGCTGCAGCGACTCCGGTCCACCACATCCTCCACACAGCTGTATTTTATACCTAATTACACATGTCTGAGGCCCGCAGCGAGGAAGACGAGGCTTTGGGGAATTGTCCCTGCAAAGACGGGCCGGGAGGACACGCGGTCGGTACCTCTCCGGTAGGGATTTATTCCTGCTCGCAGAAATGGCGCTGGAGAGAGACTCAGTGACCCGGACCCGCCGTGCCGCTGGTGTTCTTTTGCATCACTGTTGAATGCTGGGAGACTGAGAGGAGCTCACAGAGCTTAATGGCTCCATGATGAAACTTGTTGTGTCGCTGAGTGAGGGGGAGGAGAAGGCGCTGTGGGATTATTTGTGCTGATAACCCGGAATAATGAACAGAACCCTGGAAACTCTTTCTGAATCAACGTTTGTTTTTATTCCATTTTGATCATCTACAGGTGCTTTTTTGAAACCTTCCTTCTATTATTAACCCTTTATTGTGCTTTCTGAAAAAAATAAAATAAAAAGCAGTAGAAAAAACTAGACCTGTTCTGTCGTCCGGAACATTAAAGAGTAAATCCCCGAGAAAAGTCCCCGATCCCCTGCGTTGTACAATCAACTCCCCTGATTTAAATTAAATATGGGAAAAAAAGTTATGTATACGGTGTATTATTATTATTTATTTTTTTAAAGTGCTCCCCCTAGTGAGTAAAATATGAACTACTGGAGAAAAACATCTAACTCTATATTCTTTTTATTTTTGCTATTTTTGGAGCATTTGTGATAATTAAATATTCGCTTTTATCTTCTCTACTTCTAGATCGTGTTTTTGCGAGCAACAAAAAAACCCAACGGATTCTGCGTACTACACCTTTAAAGGAACCATCAGCTTCTCAGGCTGCACAACTCAAACAGTCCTAAAATTCATCCTACACCGTAAAACTGTGGCTTGTTAATATTATACAGTACTTTAAAGTGTAAAACAATCAAGGGCAAGTTCTACACGTTCGTTATTTTGGTAAGATTATCTCCCTTTTAAAAAGATTAACGGAAAAATGCCATTTATGTCATAAGAAAGTTATTACTGTAAAAGTATTATTCTGCATACATAACAGATTTTACTGGGATGAAAAGATTAATAACCAAATTTAACCATTTAGCATTAGCATCCCATCATTTTGACAGACAGAAGATACAAAATAATACGGAATATATTTGTGAAATAATGTTGATTTTTTAGGTTAAAAGTAGATAAAAATCATTGTGTGGGAATAGATGAAATAATAGAATAAGGTAAAGCAAACAAACTTATTTTTTGAAGTGTAATGAGCAAATAAAGTGGTTTTAGACATGACAGTTAAAAAAAAATTGTAATTTTAAATCTAAATTTCGGCCCTAATAGATATAATGAATTACTATAAATCAAGAGAACGAGAATTTTTACTGTCATGATATGTTTCATGTTCGGCGAAAATATAAGCAACCCTCTAAAGGTAACAATATTATTCTATAATGGACATAAAATAAATGAGTTTGCTGATGTGTGCATTTAATTCTGCATTCTAAAAACATTCGCCATGCGGCGATAGGGTATTCAGGCAGGTGGTCATAATGTTATGGCTGATCGGTGTAATCATGAACTTGCATATATATTTCAAATGTTATCCTAAAACACTGTAAAAGACTGAAGAATGCGATAATCTGAAGGTGAACCTGCTGTTTTTACAGTGTAAAGTTTTACAGTGTAAAGTTTTTACAGTGTAACGTTTTACAGTGTAAAGTTTTTACAGTGTAAAGTTTTAGAGTGATCGTCGTCCTCATGAGGATTGAAAATCCGTGTTACAGTGTTGAGGTTAGTGATCTCCTTCACAAAGAGGGAACGTCTCCCCACAACCGGACCAGCCTTGGTCACATGACTTGACCCAAATCCCGCTCCCGGCTCGTAGGTTCTGGCGCGTAACACCAAATATGTTGAATTCCGCGAGCTCCCAGGCGTTTTGCGGCGACGGGATGCGTTCCAAACTTGTCAGGGTTGTTGCTGTTTCGGTCGCCGCTTATGGCTTGTGTGACGACGTCAGGTGGGATGGGCGGACGTGTCTGCGTTGGATCAGTACCGCCGAGCTTCTGTAAACAATTCCTATTTGGGATACTGTAAGCGCTGGGGACACTCAAGTCTAAAAATGGACCAGCGCGACGTTTACGTCTCGTATACAGACGTCATATATGGAAGCGAATCCTGCATCCTGCTCGGAGCATCACTCCCGCCGCTGCAGGCGGGTCGCCCGTCTCCTGTAGAATCTTCTCGCCGTCTTTGTTGGACTTCTTCTCCGTACGGCGCTGTTTTATGAAAGCATCTTTCAGAAGGCTTTCAAACCTTCTACAAAGCCCATACGGTACCGTTCCCTCAGTTCTGAAGGTTTACGCTCAATTATAGACTTAATACTAGTTGTATCCATACTACTACTAGTATTACTACAAGTACTTAAGATTCTACTACTAATATTGATGATAATTAATTAATCCTTAATCAAGCTTTAATCATATATTCTTCCTAATCTCTTCAAACTGCCATAAAATATCATATATTAAATCATTTCTAACCTTCGCTGACTTTCATTGATCTTAGTTTTTACTACTAGTACTAAAAATACAAAGTGGATATATTTTTTTATATTATTATTATTATTATTATTAGCTCCTGAATTATGGCTTAAAAAAAACTTCAGAGATAAAGTTAGAGTGAGAAAAATATACGACTTCCGTTTCCCAGAATCAATCCAGTTCTTCCTGAAAATAAGGTCTTTGCGGGTATAATATTTGAAAATGATCCATGTAATAGTTTTTGAGTTATGGCGCTGACAGGAAAAATCTGCTGCTGCGACTTTTATGATAAAATTAATAATGCACGCGACTTTTTCGCAGAACTCTAATGCAAAAGCCGATTTTTGGTAAAAAATGATTTGCCGCCTCCTGAAACTAATTCCAGGATGGGGGGGGGGATTTTAGACACCATTTATTTTGAACAAGTGCAAAAAAAAGAAGGAAAATGGCACATTCCGACAGAAAAATGTAAATACAACAATTTTGAAGCCACGATGTTCGAACTCGTTCAACAAAATTGAATTAATGTGTTTTTGTTTTGATTTTTCCCTGACGCTAGCACAATCATAATTATTAAATGGGGACTCTTTTTTTTTTTGTCTTTGATGTGCTTGGAAAAGAAAATACAAAAGAAGTTTTGTTTGCTTTTTTTTTTTTGTGGTTAGTGTCAGGAGGGGGCAAATACTTTTTCACACAAACTCAGCTGGCGTCAGAGTTCCGCGAAAATGTCGCGGACATTATTAAATCGTAAACCCCAGCGCAGATCCTTCGTGTCGGCAGCTCAAAAACTGTTTCATGGATCGATTTCAAAATCTATGTATACCCTCAGAGACCTTAGTGTGAGGAAGAACTGGAGTGATTTTGTTTAATTCTCCCACTCCTGTGTTATCTCACAATCTTTTTGCGCCATTAATTCTCAACCGTTGGTCCGATTTAGTCCAAATTTGTTGCGTATGATCGACTCTAAGAGATCTATCTTACAGTGGAGATCCAACAATATTTCATGTTTTTACTAAAATATCATATTTTACTCACTAGAGGGAGCTCTTTTTTTTTTCTTCTTTTTTTTACGAAGAACTTCACATTTAATCTGAGGAGTCCCCTCCGGGCGATTGCTTGTACAACGCAGGGGATTGGGGGCTTCCCAAGTCTTACTCAGAAATGGATCAGAACGCTGTTGCTAGACTCACTAAGACCAAGAAACTGGAGCCGGACCTCTCCAGTTTGGTGGTCTGGATCAGGTCCTGCTCGGTGTCCCCAGAATCAGAACCAAACATGGAGAAGCGGCGTTCAGTTTTTATGCACCAAATATTTGGAACGAGCTCCCAGAAAAACCGCAGGACCGGTCCGACTCTCAGTTCTTTCAAATCAAAGCTTCAAACTTTCTTTTTTGCCGCCGCCTTTAATTAAATGTTTTAAAACTATCTTTATTTCTGTCCCTCCCGCACAATACCGTCTGGGAGAACACGGATCAAAAAGGGTTTAGACAGTTGATTCTCTTCTAATCTAGCTTTTATTTATTTATTTTAAAAAATGTTTTAGCCTGTTTTAAATAAAAAAAAATTTTTTTTTCAAACTTTCTTGTGTTTTTTTTCTAACAGTTTTTTTTTTAAGAACGTCCTCGACTTCTTTTTCTTCGCATTGCTCTCGATTGTTCGAGTAAAGAACTTTGAATTGCAGAAATGTTCCATAGAGATAAAGTTGCCCTGTCTTTGTTAAATTTAGTTTCAAGTGTTTATAGTTTAGTCTGAGTTTAGTTAAAACAAAATCTTCATGAGGAGGACGAATCCTTTTCCACGGCGCTGTAACTCAAAATAATAGTCAATATAAGTGTGACACAATAATATTACCTTTAATCAGACTGATGTAAGAACTGGTCTCACCTTCACTTCATCCATAACAGCAGAGCCTCGCTTTGAAACACACACACACACACACACGCACACACACACACACACACACACACACACACACACAGAGGCACACACACGTAGAAGGACAGACACAAAGACAGTCACACACAGACATATACACAAACACTATCACAGACATATACAGACACACACAAACACTCACACACCCACACACTGACAGATACACACACACACAGACAGACACACAAACACACACTATCACAGACATATACAAACAAACACTCACACACACACAGACACACACATACAAACAGACACACTAACACACACTGTCACACACACACACACACACACTCTCACACACTCACATACACACACACTCTCACACACACACACTCTCACACACACACACACCTGAAACACACTATCTGCTCTGTTACTGGAAACAAAGCGCGGCTGGATGAGATCAGCAGTTCTTGCTAAGCTTTGGGGGGACGACTCTCTTTCCTGGATGCCAGAGTGAGTCGGTCGGCAGTCGCTGATAGGAAGCTGACTCACGCGCAGATACCGGCCGGATAGAGGAAGTTCTGCAGAGTCAGGGCATTGCTGAGTGTAAATTGTAAAGGGTTTTGTTCGTGAGCCCGGGGAGCCTCAGACCCGGGAGTTTATTTTCACTTAGTGCCTCGGCAACGAAGCGGATTGATCCGTTTTGTCGCTCCGACAACGTTTATTTACAACTTGCCGTCGGCTAATTGCACAATTGCATTCAAAAACATGGAACGGTGCCGTAAAAGAAGCCCGAAGGCTTTTGGCGCAAATCTCCACGGCAGACATCAAGACCTTCAGAACCGAACAAACCGGGCCAACGGCAGGAGTCTTCAAACTAACCAGCCTCCAAAAAATAATAGAAAAGGAGAAGAGTGAGTCTGAAACTCTGAGGGAAATGAAGCCGTACACATGTGACCTCTCGCTCCTCCATCTTCATCCCACCGAGGTCTGTCCGGATTCTGGAGAAAATAATAAAAATGTATTTGTTGAGAAATCAGAGAAAACGATCAACTTTAAGGAAGATTCAAGAGTTTAGTCTTCTTAAGGATCGATAATAGTTCCTGCAGAAGGGGGGGGGGGCTTCTGGAGGTCGGGCGAATGGGTGGGTCGGTTGGGGTGCAGACAACTCTTCCTCCTCCTTCCCCTTCCTCCTGGTCCAGATCTTTACTGGATAACATAACAGTCCATCATAAAACAAAAAAAAACAACCCCGTCTCAGAACCAGACTCTTAAGGACTCTCACCCCCAGGGTGGCTGACCCCGTTCTCCTGGGTCCCTACCCCCGAATGACGAATGACCCCCCCCTGCTTCTGAGGCTCGGGTCACTCGTAGCCCCGACCCAAACCCCTGGCTGCGGATTGTTCTGACCCTGATTATCCTGGAATGAATGAATGAATGAATGAATGAATGAAAGAATTCATTTTGAACATCAATAAAAAAAAGAAAGATAAATAAGAAAACAAACAAAAAAGAGAAACAGGGTCTGAAAAAGGATTAAGTAGAAGTAAAACTTATCGATCCCGTTAAACTCCTTCTGCACATCTTCAACCGGACCGCTTTAATTTATATTTAATTCATATTTCATAATTCATAATTCATATTTATAAATGTCTTTATAGATCGGACTCTTCCTTTTCTTTATACCTCCCTGCACTTTATTTATTTTTACATAATTCAATTAATTTTTCATTATCTCTCTCTCTCTCTCTCTTTCTCTCTCTCTCTCTCTCGAGAGAGAGAGAGAAAGAGAGAGTTAGGGGGATTGGAAAACTTTTTGACATGTTCACATGTGTGGGTTAGGAGGTTAGGGTGGGGGGGTTAGGGTTATTGGAATACTTTTTGACATCTGCAAGATTTGACAGTTTTTTATGACTATGACTATTTCTATGAAAATAGAAAAACATCCGTGATCCGAGCGCTTTTGGAAAAAATCCCCTTCCTAAAACAAGCAAACAAGAAATAGTCAGAAAAACATCATATCATCCCATTTTAGTCCAATTCTTTGTTTTTGATTTAGGAGTCACTTTACCGGGAATACAACAAATATGTTCAGTATTACAGAGACGGACTTCATGCTAAGCGGAAATTCGAAAAAGAGATGGATGCCGGCTACTTCCATCTCCGCATTCAAGAATAGAGACGGAGTCGATTTCATTATTTCGGCAAGAAAGGTCGGGCCCCAAACTGTGAATCAAGATGGATGTAGATTATAATGCCAAAACAACAAACAAACACAGAACATCGTATCGCTGCTGCAAACAATAAGGCCTCTTAAAAATCACTTTCTGGTTTGAGATAAAGGCGTCGTCCTGATAAAGGCCATGTGAGGTGTTTTTGGAGTGGGGCAGGGAGCCTGCGTCATGGCCGCCATATTGTCATTAAATAGAAGGTTAAACATTAGTTTATCTTAAATAGCACTCAGTAGACAGAAGCCAGTGTTCTGTTGGCGACGGTCCCAGGACCGGGAGGGTGTGACAGTTTTAAGTGAAGTAAAACCAGCGCCAGTTCTACAATGGGTGGGTTTACATGGACCGCCTGAATGGAATTCAGAATAGATTCGGTAAAGAAAGAAAAGTCCCTTTTCTGATTGACAGTCGCTCCATGTAAACACTGTTTCACTGTTTCATGTAAACGCTGTTTCACTGTTTCATGTAAACACTGTTTCACTGTTTCATGTAAACGCTGTTTCATGTAAACACTGTTTCACTGTTTCATGTAAACACTGTTTCACTGTTTCATGTAAACGCTGTTTCACTGTTTCATGTAAACGCTGTTTCATGTAAACACTGTTTCACTGTTTCATGTAAACACTGTTTCACTGTTTTATGTAAACACTGTTTCACTGTTTCATGTAAACGCTGTTTCATGTAAACGCTGTTTCACTGTTTCATGAAACACTGTTTCACTGTTTCATGTAAACGCTGTTTCACTGTTTCATGTAAACACTGTTTCACTGTTTCATGTAAATGCTGTTTCATGTAAACACTGTTTCACTGTTTCATGTAAACACTGTTTCATGTAAACACTGTTTCATGTAAACGCTGTTTCATGTAAACACTGTTTCATGTAAACACTGTTTCACTGTTTCATGTAAACACTGTTTCACTGTTTCATGTAAACACTGTTTCATGTAAACACTGTTTCACTGTTTCATGTAAACACTGTTTCATGTAAACACTGTTTCATGTAAACACTGTTTCTGAAAGTTCTCTGGTTGAGTCATATCCAGCGTCGTGACGTTATTTTCTGGCTGGCTGAGTTTTTTCGGCGCTGCGAAGCATTTTAAATATGGCGACTTCCAAACAGTACCGGTCTACATCATCGCAACTTTGAGAGAGTTTAACATAGTTGGACGGTTAGATGGATGAAAAGTCACTTCCTGTTCACGCCTTCTTTGTCGAATTCTTCTTCCGGGAGCTTGTTGGCGGTTTGCGACCATCTCATCGTAGCATCATCGCAACCTTACGAACGGGAGTGTGGATCGTCTGCGCGTGTCAGAAAACTTTTCCCGATCAGATGATTCGATGCGCGCAAAACTGAGTCGGAAAAGATCACCAATCACGTAAACAGACGAGTGACATTTAAATTCAGAGAGGTTTGATTCGGATAGGAGAAAAGTGTCACATGTAAACCCAACTAGTGTAGATGATCTTCTCCTGTGGCGACCCCTAAAGACGGATAAAGGTCTTGCTTAGATGTTTGGTTGAGCTCATTTTCAGTCTCTGTTTTTTGCTGAACAATGTGACTGGATCTGTTTAAAATACGACCCAGAAGAAGCATCTTACGTGCTAAAAGAGCAAGGGGCCGATGATTGAGCCCTGGGGGACACCATAGGTCAAAGGGGCCACTGATGAGGAGGCGTTAAACACGATTATGGAGAAAGTCCTATTTAATAAGAAGTACGTTTTTTTTCTTGCTTATTAAAGAATGGATTTAAAAACAGGATTATGTAACTTGATTCAATCAAAAAAAAAGGCTAATAAGGGTGAAACAGTTTAACGTCAAGCTAATCTAATGAAAATGGACTATTTTCCATGAAATACAAAATTTCATCATGAAGTAATTGTGTATATATATATATATATATCTTTTTGTTGTTGTTGTAATTGAGTGTTAAAATAAAAATATGTAAAGAGATATTTTTTTTTTAACATTGTTTCTTGCTGAGGACAATTATTGATATTCGCCAGAACCAAATAATCCTGCATGACCCGGATCGTTTCAAACGTTTGTCTGGATTCAGATGTTTCTTTTTTATTATAGAAAATACTTATAAAACAAATGAATGAATGAAGTGGAATTTTTCCTTGATTACTATAAAAAATAATGTAATCTGTCATGACTTAACAAACTTCTTAAATCTGATTCCACCTGTGTGTCATGTCATTTAAAAAAAAGAATTTTTAATTAATGAATTAAAATCCAATTCAAAGCAGAATATTATACTATTGGTTCACAGCAGAAGAAAAACTCATCAACGCTAGCACTTTAAAGTAATGACAACACAGCTTTACAGCAACAACACAGCTTTACAGCAACAACACAGCTTTACAGCAACACAGCTTTACAGCAACAACACAGCTTTACAGCAACA